>CAUDMG010000658.1:5642500-5822500 GCA_958450375.1 Homarus gammarus | reverse complement strand
AGGTCCAACTCCTCATACATGACCTCAACTGAGACATAAATGACTACAACTTGCTCTGAGACACATTTGAGACATGAAGGGTTAAGACATTGCTCTGAGACACACTTGAGACATGAAGGGTTAAGACATGCTGAGACACACTTGAGACATGTTTGCGTGCTGGCAGTAATTACCTCACAGATGGTACATAAACAAGGTAGACAAAAATTAACTCCTTCTCCCTCCTCATTCCCCTACCCTCCACCCTTCTCTCCCCTCCCCTTCACCCCCTACCCTCACGCCCCTCCCCCTTTACCTTTCCCTTTTCCTCCCCCATATCTACCCTCCCCGACCCCCTACCTTCTCCCCCTTCCTTCCTCACCCCTACCTACTCCCCCCCCCCTTATTAACTCACTAGTCATTGATCTAACAAGTTAATTAACCTCGTGACGAAACAAGCAACTCTGGAGTAGTTAATGGTGACTAACAACCCCTTATAGTGATGGTTATGGTGAGGAGGGTGATGGTGGTGCTTGTGGTGGGGCATTACAGTGGTGGTAGCGGTGGTGGAGGTATTGTGGTTGTCGTGGTGGTGGTGGTTGTTGTAATCTACCCATCACCTACCACACCATCATCACCACACCATCACCACCACACCATCACCACCACACCATCACCACCACACCATATCCACCACACCATCCACACCCTTTAGTTAGCCAGTCAGTAAAAGAGATGAGAGTGACCACCACACACCACCGGGCTTGACCACACCATCCATTGTTGAACTCCGGGCGACCAGAGAGTTCAGCCCAGCGTGTGTTGTGAACTGGACGCCGCTACATTGAACACTCTCTCTCTCTCTCTCTCTCTCTCTCTCTCTCTCTCTCTCTCTCACAAAGAATTGAACGAATAAAGTTCCCGATGAGTTAATTAGGCGGAGGTAATTAAAGTCTTCAGGATAATGACTGAAGCTCGGATGATGAGTATGATGAGTGAAGCTCGGATGAGGAGTCTTTGTGGATGAAAATCTAATCCATCAGTAGAATTATTTGACTCTCTACCCCGTCCCCTATCTGCCTATCCACACCACACCTGCCGTCTACTATCCACCCACCCCTTCTCCTATTCCCCACCCCCCCTTCTCCTATCCCCCACCCACCCCGTCCCCTATCCGCCTATCCACACCACACCTGCCGTCTACTATCCACCCACCCCTTCTCCTATCCAGCCGGGGCCCTATCCTTGCTGGGGCTGAGGGCTAGATACGAGCCCTCAACACTAATTGCCCCCTGATTAACTACCAATAACAAGCGGTTAATGGGTCAATTTCCCCACAGCGGCCCACCAACCCACGCTAACACCTCCATTAACCCACCACCTTGGAGACGGAGAAAATAGGGGCGGGGGGGGGGGGGGGAATAGGAAATTGTGGAGAGAGAGAGACTTACCAATTTCGAAGTAAAAAAAATGGGAAATAAGGTTTTTATATACCAATTTGGAGCTATCCATCTATCCACATAAGAACCCATGACGTCAACAATCCACCTACCCACACCAACAACCCACTTACCCACACCACCCATGCGTACAGAGTTGAAGGTCAGGTTATAATGAAACAGTAGAAGGTGTAGCATCAAGCAATCAGCTGTTTTTGTCTGTCTGTATGTGGGCACTGTTGTTGTTGTTGTTGTCTCTGTCTGTCTCTCTCCCTCTGTCTGTCTGTCTGTCTGTCTTTCTGCCTGTCTGTTTGTCTGTCTTTTTCTGCCTGTCTGTCTTTTTCTGCCTGTCTGTCTGTCTGTCAATGTTACGAGTAAAATATTACAATACACATAATGACATTTGGTAATACTAATAATTAATATAACAATAATAAATGATGATTAAAATATGAAAAATAATAACACTATTTTAAAGGCATCATCATCATCATTA
Source organism: Homarus gammarus (assembly GCA_958450375.1). Taxonomy (NCBI): domain Eukaryota; kingdom Metazoa; phylum Arthropoda; class Malacostraca; order Decapoda; family Nephropidae; genus Homarus; species Homarus gammarus. The sequence goes on along the minus strand of CAUDMG010000658.1, from coordinate 5,820,586 downwards.
TTATTATTATTATTATTATTATTATGGACGCGAATCAACCAAACCATCACACCAAAGGCCAGTACACGAGTAATTAATTAGCCAACACACCTAGAGGTCAACAGAGGTCAAGGGGGGATGAGGGGGTAGGTGAGGGGGGGGAGGGGGAGTGGGTAGGTGCATGTCTAACAAGCAACCTCCCCAAACACCCCCCTCCCCCCACCCCTCATCCTCCCCAAGTCTCCACAACACCCCTTCCACATTTTCCCAACCACTCCCCTCCCCTCCTCACCCCCCTCCTCCCCCTCCATGTTTAACACTCCCTGGAACACCACCAACATGCAAGACATTACCTGGACTAACACTTATTTAACACCTTATGAATTAAGTTGATGGTCTCAGGTCAGGTCAGGTCAGGTCAGGTCAAACTCGACTTTATTTTTTGTATTATCTAGTCAATAATTTTTTCGATCTCTCTCTCTCTCTCTCTCTCTCTCTCTCTCTCTCTCTCTCTCTCTCTCTCTCTTTCTTTCTTAGAGATTTACCTTAAATAAATGCCCTAAAAGTTCCATAAATGACATACCTTAACAACACAATCATTTAAAAGTTCTATATTTAAGGTCAAAAGGTCATAGTTGAAGGTAATTTAAGTGCCCTTGAGGTAATTCTCTCTCCTTAAGACTCAACGAAGCAGAACACGACGAACATTACCCTCCGCCACACACACACACACACACACACACACACACACACACACACACACACACACACACTTAAGATGGCGGAGATATTAGACAGAGACTGGACGCGCCTCTGAACTTTAAGTTGTACAATTGTGGGATGTGGGTGATGGAGAGGGAGGGAGGAGTGGGAGGGAGAAAGAGGGAAACTTTTAACACAAAACACTAAAATGTGTGAGTTATTGTGTAGACGCCAGATGCCCTCCAAGTACGAGAGAGAGAGAGAGAGAGAGAGAGAGAGAGAGAGAGAGAGAGAGAGAGAGAGAGAGAGAGAGAGAGAGAGAGAGAGGTAACCACGCTTGGGTTTTGCTTGCTGTAACGTGGGTAAGGGGGGGGTGAGGGAGAGAGAGGGGGGTGAGGGAGAGAGAGGGGGGTGAGGGAGAGAGAGGAGGGGGGGGGGAAGTGAGGTAGAGGCAGAATGACGGAAGAAAGGGAGGGAGGAGAGGAGGGAGGTGAGACAAAATGATGCAGTGCAGAGATAGGAAGAGAGAGAGAGGGTGGGAGGAAGGAGAAGGAAGGGGGAGGGAGTAAGATGATGATGATGAAGTGGTACAAAAGGAGGAGGAGGAGGAGGAGGAGGAGGAGGAGGAGGAAGACCACGCTAGATAACGCCAGAACAAAAACCTGTATCTTACCCTGAGTTGAGTCTTCCTCCCCCCCTTCCTCCTCTTCCCCCCCCTTCCTCCTCTTCCCCCTTCCTCCTACCCTCTCCCTCACTCCCTTCCACACCTAAGTCCCCCCCCTCCCCAATTCTCTCCCTTAACCCTTCTTCCCGTCATTACTCCCTATCCTCTCTTAACCTCTTCCTTCCTCTTCTCTTCTCCCTCTTCTTCCTTTATCTTCTCCCTCCTCTTCTTCTTTATCTCTCTATCTTTATTGTTCTTCTTCATACCTTTATCTTTTTTTTGTCGTTGTTTTATTGTTGTTGTTGTTGTACAGAGTGAGTGAAGGAGAGTCAATCATCATCAATGTATCACACACACACACACACACACACACACACACACACACGACAGCTGCGAGAGGGAAGGAGGGAGTGGAGGGGGATGAGGGAGAGGGAGTGGAGGGAGTGGAGGGGGATGAGGGAGAGGGAAGGAGGAAGTGGAGGGGGATGAGGGAGAGGGAAGGAGGGAGTGGAGGGGGATGAGGGAGAGGGAGTGGAGGGGGATGAGGGAGAGGGAGTGGAGGGGGATGAGGGAGAGGGAGTGGAGAGGGAGTGGAGGGGGATGAGGGAGAGGGAGTGGAGAGGGAGTGGAGAGGGAGGGAAGGGGAGGGGTAGTGTACAGTTGTTATATTCTGGTTATTTGGTCTTCCTCTTCTTCTCCCTTATTCTCCCTCCCTTCCTTCTCATCATCATCTCTCCCTATCCCCTTTACCATCCTGTTTCCTCACTTCCCACCCCCTTCTCCCTATCCTCCCTTCGTCCACCCCTCCACAACCCTCCCCTATCCTCCCTTCGTCTCCCCCTTTACCACTACCCTACCCTCCCTTCGTCTCTCCCTCCCACTAACCACCCCTCCCTTCGTCTCTCCCTCCCACTACCCTCCCTTCCCCTCCCACTACCCTCCCTTCCCCTCCCACTACCCTCCCTTCCCCTCCCACTACCCTCCCACTACCCTCCCTTCCCCTCCCCCTACCCTCCCCTCCCTTCGTCTCCCCCTACCCTCCCTTCCCCTCCCACTACCCTCCCTTCCCCTCCCTTCGTCTCCCCCTCCCACTACCCTCCCTCCCACTACCCTCCCTTCCCCTCCCACTACCCTCCCTTAAGAGTGGCAGAACAAGTTTTATCACAACACGGTGGACGCGACGCTAGTGGACCCCAATTCTCTCCCTCTGCTGTCACACGCCCTGGAATGTGGGGGGGGGGGGGAGGAGGTAGGGGAAGAAAGAGGGGGCAAGGGAGGGAGGAGAGGAATGGAGAGGGGGTAGGGGAGAATGAGGAGGGGAAAGGGGAGAGGAAAGAAGGGAGGTGGAAAGAGAGAGAGGGGAGGTGGAGGTAGGGGTTGAAATAAGAGGGGGGAGGGTGGAGGGAGGTAGGGGGAGAAAGAAGAGGGGGAGAAAGAGTAGGGAGAGAAAGAGGAGGGAGAATGGGAAGGTAGAAGAGAAGAGAAGTGACTTTACCTTATTAACTTTATTGACAAAAATTGGGACAAACCATTTAACCTAACCTGGGCAGTTTAGTCTGGATGACGTCACTGTTTACCACGACACAACATGATCGGCCTGTATCCCGTACTGTATCCTAGCCTGTATCATGGCTTGGAGAGAGAGAGAGAGAGAGAGAGAGAGAGAGAGAGAGAGAGAGAGAGAGAGAGAGAGAGGCGGTCACACGGAAGCGCCTTTATAAACAAGACATAAAGAAGCGTCATTAATCATAGCAGCGTAAAGGACTAAGGGCCAGCGCCAAGTTCTGTACATACCGTGACCCTTAGTGGCGTTAGAGGCGCATCATCCACCGTGGCGCAGGGGGAGGGGGAGAGAGGGAGAGGGGGGGGGGAGGAGGAGGGGAGAGGTAGGACAACAGCACCATTATCATTAGATTCACCGGATTTCAAGCTCCTTTATAAACACAAGAACTTAAAGGCGCCAGAATAACACCACCTTTAAAGCGAATAGAGGCGTTTAATTCATCACAATATCAAGGTAACTACGCCTTTATGTGGAGGAAGGAGAGTGTACTTAATGGCGTGTGATCCATTATGGTGCAGAGGGGGTACCAAGGCTTTATACAGGAGGGAGGGGACTTTATGCGCCTTTACAAAGAGGATTTAGTGGTGTAGAACGAGCCTTTACACAGTGGGTCTCAGCTTACCTAATGGTGCGTGATCTATGCTGGTGCAGGGACAACCAAGCCTTTATTTTCCTCCCCTTCACCCACTCCTCACCCCCACCTACCCCTCACCCCCACCTACCCTTCACCCACCTCTCACCCCCACCTACCCTTCACCCCTACCCGACCAGACCAATCACCCTCCAATACCCACACAGCCACCCGATACACTCACATACGCACACACATACGCACACTCACACACACACACACACACACACACACACACACGAGTATATGCAAATTAGCTCATCCGGTCAGACGGCGGGAGCGAGAGGCTGTGGTCGCTCTATGGTAACTAATATACATAGTGGTGGAAGGGAGGGAGGGAAGTAAAGGGAGGGAAGGGAGGGAGGGAGGGAAGTACGAAAAATAGAGAAAGGGAGTGGGTAGGGAAGGAATAAAAGGGGGGAAAAGGGAGGGAAGGGATGAAGGAAAGGAAGGGAGAGGAGGAGGAGGAGGAGGAGGAGGAGGAGGAGGAGGAGGAGGAAGAAGGAAGGATAAATGGCTGGAAAGATTAACAGCTGGAGGTAGGGAGAGATAGATGGATGGAGGGAAGGAGAGAGAGAGAATGAGGGAGAGGGAGGGAGGGAGGGAGGGACAAGGCCTTGGCTATGTATGGTAACATGAACAAACACTCAGACATTTATATGAGAGAGAGAGAGAGAGAGAGAGAGAGAGAGAGAGAGAGAGAGAGAGAGAGAGAGAGAGAGAGAGAGAGAGAGAGAGAGAGAGACCATACCTGGGGTCATTAGGAAGCGTCAGATTACAAAGATCATCTTCTCACACACACACACACACACACACACACACACACACACACACACGGAAGAGGACATAGAACTTACAGTAAGTAATAATAATGATAATAAACTCCAGGTAAACTCCAGGTAAACTCCAGGTGAACCCAAAGTAAACCTGGAGACAAAAAAGCTGTTATAGGTCAGACAAGAAGCAGGTTAACCACACACGTCTACCTGCCTGCCTCACTACACTCACCTGAATCTAGTGTAATCTGATGGTATAACTAGGTGGTATAATCTGATGGTATAACTAGGTGGTATAATCTGATGGTATAAGTAGGTGGTATAATCTGGTGGTATAATCTGATGGTATAACTAGGTGGTATAATCTGGTGGTATAATCTGATGGTATAACAAGGTGGTATAATCTGGTGGTATAATCTGATGGTATAACTAGGTGGTATAATCTGATGGTATAACTAGGTGGTATAATCTGGTGGTATAATCTGATGGTATAACTAGGTGGTATAATCTGATGGTATAACTAGGTGGTATAATCTGGTGGTATAATCTGATGGTATAACTAGGTGGTATAATCTGGTGGTTTAATCTGATGGTATAATCCGCTGGTATAACTAGATAATATACTTCCCCCACTATAATCTACCGGTAAAACAACCTATAACTCGTAAAACACTATAACCAAGCTAATATAACCAATATACTCTAATTATATCCCCCTCATATTATAACCTTAACTCCAATATGATCGTAAGACATTTTTACCTCTAATTAGTAATGGGAGAAGGACTCATATCGCCTCACTTACGATATACCACACAAGAGGTCATTCACTAGACACTTATTTTTTGTTCTCTTAAGTAGGTAAGTGAGAATGTTTACTTAAGAGGAATTTTTTTTAGATTATCATACATAAGCAGACATACATACATACATACAGACAGACAGACAAATATACATACAGACACGCACACACAGACAGGCAGACACACACGCCCGGTTAAGGCCAAGAATCATCCAGGGTTAAGTGAGAAAATGCGGACACTGACCGTATAAAACCTGTTGGTATATATAACCTATATTGTTGGATACCTGTCATTATGTGTCCAGCTCTTACCTGTGTGCGTGTGTGTGTGGGGGGGGGGGGATTATGTCTGTGTCGGTATCTCTATTTGTGTCCATCAATCTATATGTATGTATGTATGTATATGTATGTATGTATGTATGTATGTATGTATGTATGTAGGTATGTATGTCTGTATCAGTAGAGGTGATGACCCGTGCTACTCTCTCTCAAGTTTTTGTCACAGGTGAACTAGTTTACAGTGCACCTCACGTCCAACCTGTATACAATAGGGTGCCAGTGTGAAGCCCCCCCCCCTTCACCCACACACCGACGCCCCCTTACGGCCTCTACTGTAACTAACCCCCTCTAACCTACACTATGTCTCAGCCATTAAAATAAGACATAATCTGATATCTGAAAAATGCAAATAATCCATTTTTTTGTTTTTTAATTACAGGATTATCATTGTCCTTATACTCTCCCTCCCTCATTCTCTCTCCTCTTCCTTCCACCCATTCTTAGTTTCTATCTATCTTTCTGCTTCTCCTCATCTTCTGTACACGTTCTTCTTACTGTCTCTCTCTCTCTCTCTCACCTTTCCTTCACCTCTCCTTCATCAATATGTTTCTTCCATCTTCTTCACCTCCTTTCCTTCCTTCCTTCCTTCCCAATCCTCTGCCTCCCCTCCTTCATTCCTTCCCTCCCTCCTCCCTTCCCTTGTTCCTTTCATTCCTTCCCCCCCCCTCCACCTTCTGTCTCTCCCCTTCACCCCTCCCTGTCACAAGAGGACTGACGCCAGGCTCCTCCGTCTCACCTGTCTATCTTCCTTAACGAGAGTGACGGACGGACAGACGGATGGGCACACCGTCTATTATCTCTCTCTCTCTCTCTCTCTCTCTCTCTCTCTCTCTCTCTCTCTCTCTCCAGGGGTCGTGGAGAGGCCGGGAGCAACAGGTGGAGGGAGGGAAGAGAGATAGGCCAATAACCCGGAGGAGGTAGAGAATGGACGATAAAAGAGGGGAGAGAGAGAGAGTGATGAAGTGGGAGAGGAGAGAAGGTAGGATGTGAATATAAAGAGAGAGAGAGAGAGAGAGAGAGAGAGAGAGAGAGAGAGAGAGAGAGAGAGAGAGAGAGAGAGAGAGAGAGAGAGAGAGTTATTACATAGCATTCCTCTCCTTGACACTAAAGGGGAGGGGTAAGGGGTAGGGAGGAGGAAGGGGAGGGGAAGGGAAAGGGGGAGATGATGAAGTCAGTGTCAAGTTTAAAAGGCGCCGCTGGCATTCCACACACACACACACACACACACACACACACACACACACACACACACACACACACACACACACTAAAACAATTCCCGGTTTAACATCTGAAAATATAAAACATCTCACGAAAAAAACAAAGAATATTATTAAAAAAAACCTAACCTAACCTAACCTGACCTGATCTGACCTAAAGCCACAACACAGTCTGAGAATTCGACTGGTCAGGATTCATCATTCATTTGACACCTCCTCTCCTGACCTGACCTGACCTCACCTGACCTCACCTGATTAAATGTTAGTGGTCGTCCATTAATCACCGTCTTACCTGGAAAAATAGAAAAAAAATATAGACATTAATTATATATATCTAGGGAATTATATATAAACACGGATGTATATACTATAATTATAGGGTAGAATAATAAGGAAATGTATATACCCAACTAGCTATCTATCCAACCTATCTATCTATCAGCCATCTCATAATGACAACACCAGACAAACACGTAACATGATACTGACTACCAAGGTCTTGTCTCTGAGTCCATTCCACCCACCCACCCACCCATCCACCGCCCACTCAGCCGCCCACCCATACCTCTCTCTCTTGCTGCTTCAACCTCTTTTATTATCTCTCTCTCTCTCTCCCCACGCCTCCCCTCTTTCTCCCCCCTCTCACTGGTAGTCTCCCCGGCGCCTGTCCTCCCCTTGAGACAGGACACAGCATAAGGAGTTCACTCAGTAGTCCTTTGCTCCCCCTTCCCTCCCTCCTACCCTCCCCCCTTCTCTCCTAACTTCCCCCTTCCTCTTTTACTTCCCCCTCCTTCCTCTCTTACTCCCCCCTCCTCTCTTACTCTCTCTCCCCCCTCTCCTCTTCCTCACCCCCTCACCTCTTCCCCCTCCCTTTATTCACTACTTCTTCCTCCCCCCTCCTCATCTGCCCCCCCAACATAATCTACCTACAACAATCCACAGCGAACGAGTACACACTTAAGGGCCACTCAAGGTGCTACTCACACTTAAGCGGGAGCTCCAACTACACTCTCCCTCACCCCTTAAGAACGACCACCTCCCCCTTAATCAACCCTGACGATAACCTGGATTTAGTGTAGATTGATATTGAGGGCTCTCTCTCTCTCTCTCTTTTAAGACCACCCAGCTGCTCTCTCTCTCTCTCTCTCTCTCGCTAAGAATCTATTTCCTATTATGCGTTATGAGAGAGAGAGAGAGAGAGAGAGAGAGAGAGAGAGAGAGAGAGAGAGAGAGAGAGAGAGGCCTCACAATATATTTATTACCATCACAAAAAACTAACTCTACCACACACCACCTAATTCACCTCTATCATCAAGACAAAGATTATACACCACGTGATAATTTCCTTTTTTATATTACCCGCGGCCAGTCCGTGTGGATTATAGTACACGGAAATTATATTAAAAAGAATTAATAGCAAGAAAAAAATTATAGGCGTATATATATCACTAGTTAATTATACATATCAAATTATATACATCAGTAAATATATATATACATATATAATAAAATAGTATATAAACTCAACCAACATAAATAACGTGAAATCACACAAGAGTTAAATAACATTACCATTAAAAACACAGGGAAATAAAACACAAAACATGACATCATAAAACACCAATTTAGATTACCATAAAAAAAACGGGAACTTGCGTCACCATAAAAAACGGGAAGAAGTCAGACTGGTGATGAAAAACATGACAAATGGCCACAAAACATGAGAGTGCCAACGGTGACAGAGTGCCTCTCTCTCTCTCTCTCTCTCTCTCTCTCTCTCTCTCTCTCTCTCTCTCCTTGTTTCTTATTTATATTGCTACTTCCTCTTTTATCCTCTCCAAAGAAGGGGTAGGAGGGCAGGTAAGGGAAAGGGGAGGGGAGGGGTGAGAAAAGGAAGGGGGAGGGTAAAGGAGGAACAAAGTAGAGGATGGGGGTGAGGGAAAGGGCAGGAGGGAGTGAGAAAGGGGGATGAAAGGAATGGAAGGTAGTGGGAAGGAAGAAGGGAGTGGAGGGAGGGAGGGAGGGAGGGAGGGAGTAGGGTTATTCATGAGACAGACAGACAGACAGACAGACGAACAGAGTCACACCCTATCATTAAGGGCCATGACACAGGCCTATAACCCCCCCCACCCCCTCCTTATCAGCCACTCGTGCCAAGGAACCTTCAATCTATGTCAGTCCTCCCTCCACCATATTACACATAACGCAAACTATAATTTAAGTATATACAGTAGTTTCATGGATGTTTATTATTATTATTATTATATGAAAACCTATAACAGCGCGCGGTTTAGTTATGACGTGTAACAACAACAAACTTTCCCCATCAACATAAAAGTTCATCTATGGCGTCATCACCGTAAACATCCAATCAACACGCTCTTAATCAATGACGCTTACAACCAGATCATCCTATCAACAAACGGGTTCATCTATGGCGTCATCACTATAACGTCCAATCAACACGCTCTTAATCAATGACGCTTACAACCAGATCATCCTATCAACAAACGGGTTCATCTTTGGCGTCATCACCGTAAACATCCAATCAACACGCTCTTAATCAATGACGCTTACAACCAGATCATCCTATCAAAAAACGGTTCATCTATGGCGTCATCACTATAACGTCCAATCAACACGCTCTTAATCTATAACGTCATAAACCTCAACACCATATCATGAAGCTATTAATCCATGACGTCACAACGAGATCAACCAATCACAAAATCATAATATAGCCTGGGGCATTATCTTGTTTTGTCACTCGTAATCGTCATAAAGTAAGTCATAATGTTTAAAAAAAATAGCAATTATAGCTCCCATATTGTTTAAAACTTGCCCAGAGTTCGTTACGATCTCCTAATCATCTAAATTGGCACCACTATAGTTTACAGCCCACAAACTGAGCGTAAACTACCCCCCCATACAGGCGTAAATTAACGTTAACGCCCGGTAGCTCCCCCCCAACGACACATAACCACTCTACGCCTAATTAATTCAGCCACACTCGTACGCCTGGCAGCCCGGTCACGACAGGTGTAAGAGAACATGGGAAGGCGCGTCACCGGCGTCACTCACCCGCGTCTTGAAGGCTGGCTGTTATGTTCTGATTATCTCCTCCCCATTAAACAGCCCCCTCCCCCTCTTAACCCCTTCCCCCAATCTTCCTCCCTTGCCCCCTTCTTCCTCTTGTCTTTCTTCCCCCTCTCTCCCCCTTTAACCTCTCTTTTCTTCCTCCCTCCCCCCCTTAACCCCTCCCCCCCTCTCTCCCCCGGTAAATAAGGAGGGGGTCTAATAGGATGGTAGGGAGGGGTAGCAGGGCTTATATAAACAAGCAGATAGGCGGCGACAAAGGAGGAGGAGGAGGAGTGCTGCTCGTGCTGTGGACAATAAGCTGGACCACACACACACACACTCTACCAACAACACGTAAGACAAAGATAACACACTTTAAACACACTCAAAGCAAGAATACCAAAGTCAATCTTGAGTTTTAATTATCGAGGCGGTGATCATACTAGAAAAAAAAATAACAAGTCTATGATCTTATATACTTCAATCCTTAGTTAAGTTATCGAGGCGGTGATCATCCTAGGAAAAAAAAATCAAAGCCTTGTATATTTTTTTCCCCTAGGATGAAGGACGCCATTGCACCTACCAATGTATATACTGGAAGACCTTGTAGATTTTTTTCCCGAGGACGAAGGACGTCAAAATACACCAATAAATTAATTTTAACTTATGAAACAAATTAATTAGAATAAGAGCCGCGAAATTATTTAAGAATATTAATTATAGTTTTATATCTAATTAATGGTGCGTGACATTGTATTTCTTCCATTAGTTAATTAAGGGAATAAATGGAGACCTGATTCTAGCAAAATACAAAGAGAAGATACTGAATGTTGATCGATTATTATTATCCTATTCTCCTCTTCTCTTCCCCCTCCTCCTTTACCATGCACCCCCCACCTCCTCTTCACCACCCCTCCCTCATATCTGCATCTGCCATGACACACTCCCTCACAACCCACTTAGAAGAAACTGCCCCGTCACCGCCTTCGTCAGGTAACGCCCACACTCCTCCCACCACCACAGAGAGAGAGAGAGAGAGAGAGAGAGAGAGAGGAGAGAGAGAGAGAGAGAGAGAGAGAGAGAGAGAGAGAGAGAGACTACACAAACCTCACCTCTCAAAAATTACCCCAACAAGAAACCCACGTAAAGTCAGCATTTATATCCATCACTAACTCCACTTCAACCAATCACAACCCGATTCTGAATCAATCTGGAATACTATTGGTCAAAATTAATGTCGGCTTAAGAGAACCGACAGAAAAATAAAACACAAAAACCAAAACAAATCCCCGAAACAAAATCGAATCGAATTACCCATAACACAGCGTTCAGTGGGGGGGGGGGGCGGAGGGGGGGGGGCAGGATAAATGGGGGGGAGCAGGACAAATGGGGGGGGAGGGGCAGGACAAATGGGGGGGAGCAGGACAAATGGGACGGACGAAGGTAAATGAAAAAGCAATTGAAGTTTACGATGGGGAAAAAATGTCGCACAGGTGATTGCGTTTAAGGGGGAATCAATACGTTACCTGGCCTTACCTGTGGTACCTGGCCTTACCTGTGGTACCTGGAATTACTAGGTGGTTATGGCTTCAGGGGGTCAGGTCACCAAGGTCACCAACGGCTCTTAAGAGTTTTGTTTTAGGTAATGACTTGGGCCAAAGGGTCAAAGGTAATTAAAATTATAATAATAATAATAATAACTGTCATATCACAACCCACCCCAGACCCACCATCACAACCCACACACCCACCACCATAACCCACACACCCACCATCACATCCCACACACCCGCCTAACCCACCACCACAACCCACTTGACCACTACAACCCACCATCACCTCCACAACGTAACCCATTCCTGACCCACCACTACCCACCGTGACCAACATAATTATTGTCACACTACAGTTTATGTTTCTCTGTAGGGCCGCTCCCCCCTCCCCCCTCCTCTTCACCCCTTCCCTACTCTAACCTCCCCCTCCTCTTCACCCCTTCCCTCCCCCTTGCCACCAACCCTCTCGCAATCCCTTCCCCCCATCCCTCCACCACCTTTTCCCCCCTTCCCCCTCCCCTCCAACACCCCTTCCCTTTACCCCTTTCCATTTAATTCTACAGTGGCTTATTTTTCTACCATTACTTCCTTTTATCATCATCACTGTACTTAAATATCTCAAAATATAATCACCAACAAAAACACGAACAAACATAACAATCAAAAACAAACACGACAAACAAAAACACAAACAAACACAACAAACAAAAACACGAACAAACATAACAAACAAAAACACGAACAAACATAACAATCAAAAACAAACACAAACAAAAACATGAACTAAAAACAAAAAAAAACACGAACAAACACAACAAACAAAAACACGAGCAAACACAAACAAATCACAAAATTACACCCAAAACAAAAAAACACAATTAGCACCTTGAACAACACCACAACAAAAACACAACACCAAAAAACTGGCTCACCTATTATATTTGTGTACCTTGAGACGTGTAATTAGTCCATGTTACCTGAGACACCTTACGATCACTTGCTACCGGAAATCACCGTAATAGGTAGGTACGGTAGAGTATGTTTGTTCGACGGGGTATATTACGGAGGGGTATGATAGGGTATATCTGTAGCGTGTGGGTATATTACGGACGGGTATGATAGGGTATATCTGTAGCGTGTGGGTATATAACGGAGGGGTATGTCTGGAGTACACCAAGTATATTTTACGGTATAGATATGTTGGAATATATACCGGCATTTGTTGGATATGTTAGGTATATTATAGGGTGGTGTGGGAAGGTATATTTATCGGGTATAACACTAGGCTATGGTAAAGAGAATATACCTCGTATATCTGTCGAGTATAACATAATGAGAGTATATTTTACGGGGGGGGGGGGTAACATGCGGTCAAGACAAAGTATAATTGTCTAGTATACTATGACAGGAGTATAATTTCCCACCGCCCTTAAACACAGACGAGCGAGGGGGGGGGGTAGGGGGAAGGGGGGGAGGGAGGAGGAGGGGGGGTTGGAGGGATGATGGGGAGAAGAGGAGGGGGAGAAGGAGAAAGGTTGAGGGTAGGGAAAGGAGGAGAAAGGAGAGAAAGGGGAGGGTGAGGGAAAGAAAGGGAGAGGAGGGTGAGATAAGGGGGAAGAGAGTGAGGGGGAAGGAAGGGAGGGGACACTGCTATAGTACACCCATCTGTTGTAATCATTTGCATGTTTTAATATATAAAAAAGGGGAAGGTGGAAGGAGAGGGGTGAGGGGATGAAGGAGAATGGTGTAGGGAGAGGGGAGAGAAGAAAATAAAGGTGAGAGATATAGGAAAGAGAAAAAAAGTGAGGTAGTAGAGGTGAGAGGAAAAGAAAGAAGGAATTGAAGAAAAGATGATGAGGGGAAGAGGGAGGGGAAGAGGGAGGGGGGTGTAGGGATGAGGGCAAAGAGGGAGGGAAGAAGGAATGGCGGAAATCGAGCTATAGGGAAGAGGAAGAGAGAGGTAAGGGGAGAAGAGAGGGGGAGAGAGGGAAGAGAAGAGAGGTGAGGGGATATAATAGAGGTGAGGGGAGAGAGAGGGGAGAAAAGAGGGGAGACATTTGTAGGGTGTACCAGCGGCTGTGTTATTATTGTTTTGCATGTTTTTAATACACATAATTGCTTCGCTCCAGTCATGGGGGGGGGGGGGGGTGGGGGGATGGAGAGGAGGAGGGAAGGAGGAGTAGGAGGCGGTGGGAGGGTGGGAGAAGGAGGAATGGAGGTGGTGAGAGAGAGAGAGAGAGAGAGACCAGGTAAGCGCCAGGTGAACACAACAATCAACTATTTATCAGTATTAACACGTCACCAATGGCTTAAGGACTGGCAAGGCTCCGTGTCCAACTCAGCCTTCAACAAACACCAACACTAAAAAATAACAAAATAAAATATCGTCTTTTCTCATTATAAAACTGTATGTATTTTCCTTCATGTCGCTTTTATGAAATTTGTAGGTTTTTATTTTCGTTGTTATTCTTATTCTTGTATATACTTTGTTTATTTTTTAGACTACATGTGTTAGAATAAAATTGCTATTATTATTATTATTATTATTATTATTTTTAGTAGTTGTAGTAGTTGTAGTAGTAGTAGTTTATTACTATTATTATTATTATTATTATTATTATTATTATTATTATCATCCCTTTACATAATCACGCCTCTAAAAATACTGTATTTTTACGGTAATTCTCAACCTACAAATATTACTCCCCCCCCCCCCTCTCCCTCCCTCCAACAATACCGGCTGGTGCGTGATGACCACCGAATAATTCTGCCTAAAATACTTGGAGGGGAGGGGAGGGGGGTGGGGGGGGTGAAGGGAACAAGCTGGGGAGGGGGAATTAGTTACCTTAACATGTATATTTGGTGTAACACAGCTGTCCCCTAAAATGAATAGCTTAAAGGCACGACACACGCAAATACTCGGGGTGGGGGGGGGGGGGGGGTAATGCCACACACTCACGAGAATATCACAGACAGACAACCATGGGCGGGATGTGGGTGTGTTGATTGCTAAACACCCCTTCGAAATATGAGTATAGAGAGGGGTATAATAAGGTGTATTTTTTTTAAGGCTTATTTAAGTTAATTATAAAACCTAAAGGAATGTTTTTATATCCACGAAAAGGTAAAGACAGGAACAGACAAACTAACTGACAACGATTTCAAAACATTCATAAAGAAACACGAAAATAAGGGGTATAATAAGGCAGACAATTATATTATCCCACCACGACAAAAAATATCCACCAGTCAAATCATAAAAGGCGGGCATTACAGCTGGCTAAACAGACACACACACACACACACACAGACTCGGGCAATTATCATACACAAATGTCCACTTAATACAGTTATTCCAGTTAAATGAATACAGTTAAAAGCGAGCCTGACTGTTTATACAAGGTTAGTTAGTATATTAAATAATCCTTTATACACTGTTGCCAAAAAAAAACAAATAATAATTTCCTCAACACAATTCTCGCGAAATACGATTTTTTTTTTTACGAATTTCAGGATTTATTTTTTTCTCGTTGGGTGAATAAGTTAAAGGAATGGTTTGTGTCAAGTGTTTTATTAGGTTTTAGCTTTTAGTGACCATTTCTTTTTCATATTGGGATAAAATATTTAATCTTTAATAATCTTACATATATAATTTCTCTATTTAATCCTTTAAATAACGTTCATTTAACAAAGCAAAAAAGTAACATGATTAAATATTATTAAGCTACAAGCACCACACAACAACCTAGGGAAAAACAGGGAATAAAACACACTTGTAGCCCCTCCCCCCCGCCCCACACTTCGTTCCTGCCCACCACCGTGACTTAACTCACTTGTCGCTTTATCTAATCTCTCCTATTCTTGTATCTAGATAAGATTATATCAACGTCAGAACGGCTAGTATACAAAACCAACCCAACCAACCAACCCAACCAGTCAACCGTAATGTTAAATCCACCAATGTGACATTTTCCCCGCCAAAATTCATATGTTTACATAATGCGACGTCATGATTGGTTATTAGTTTCCCGCCCACAGCTGCAACGGACCAATGACGGGAGAGAAAGTACTTATTGTTTTTATTATGGTGAAATTTCCCGCCTGTGTCGCTGTCATTTGCGCCGCTTGAGGGAGAAATTCATCAAATACGGTTTTTATCTATCATAATAAACTCGTACCACCAGTGAGTAATATAATAATACGTTAAATGAACTATAATACAAAGTTTTAATAAGGCTTAACCTCCATAATATACAACTTGAGAGTATTAAACTGTGTATACTTTATGACTCTAGTGGTTACAGGGATATACATGGCATCTTGATCCGCCAGGGGTTTGTCCGGTACTCTCTTGAAGGTCGTTAATATGGTGATGATTTACACTATACTGTTTTACAATGTTCCTTAATGTCTGTGTTTACAAAGTGATCTACATAAAAATCAAGAGACACTGTAAACAAACACAACAAAAGATTCACGTAAACAAAAACATCAAAACAAAACATAAACAACAACCTCCTACCCCCCCCCTCCCCCCCCACACACAAAATCTGACCCCCAAAATCATCCCCTTATCACCGGGTTCCCACAATCTCTCTCTCTCTCTCTCTCTCTCTCTCTCTCTCACCTAGGAAGAAAACAATGATGGTGGTTGTAATGGCGTCTCAAGTGTCCTGATACTCTACGATGATTAAATAAAGATTGTTATTATTAGTGTTGTAGTTATTATAAAGCTTGGACACACTTGAGAACGTCCCCATCACAACACACATACACTGCTACCTTAGTCTTTCTTACGGTGTGTGAGTGAGTGAGTGAGAGAGTGTGTGTGTGTGTGTGTGTGTGTACAGTAGTCAAGTACATGAGACTCAGAGTAAACAAAGTAATTTACAAACGCTTGTCGATTATGGCTTTCAAAAACCCTCCACTCACCAACCCACCCATGCAGTCACCCACTCCCCAACCCACCCATCCACTCCCCAACCTACTCACCCACTCCCCAACCCACCCACCCACTCCCCAACCCACCCATCCACTCCCCAACCCACCCATCCACTCCCCAACCCACCCATCCACTCCCCAACCCACTCATCCACTCCCTAACCCACCCATCCACTCCCTAACCCACTCCCCCACCCATCTTCTCCATTCCCTATGACAATTTACTTAAAAATCCTACACCCTCACCTTTAAATGCTCCCTGACTACCCCTTACTAACCCTTATCCCTATTTAAAGGTAACAATTGCACCTGATCCCTTAATATTACCTAAAATCTCATCCATTATATTGCTCCTCCTTAAACTACCGTCTTAACTACATCCAGTGACAACAGCTATACTCGGCTCAATCAACTCCTTAAAGTAACCCTCAAGTCTATTCTAAGAGCATTACTCAACCTAGCCCTCAACCTTATCTATTACCAAATCTTTTACACAGTCTCTCAAACCTAAAACTCAAAACCTCATCCTTCAGTAAACACTCGACCAAACCCTCCAAACTTTCGCCTTGAAGGACGAGTAGGAGGAGTAGCAGCAGCAGTTATCACCCCTAGAACCTCACCCTCGAGAACCTCACCCTCGAGAACCTATGGCCCCTCCTCCTTTCCAGACTATATTCAAGGGTAACAGCTCACAACGCTGCACCCCTCAACCTCGCCCTTGGACAGTCCCCCCCCCTCCCCCTCGAACTTCACCCTTGAGATCAGAGCGTCTCATCTGGCGAGAGCAAACACACACTCGAGAGGTGGGTCGCGGTTCACAGCACACGGACAACACACGAATAACTTTTGGACTGAGAGATGAGTTGCATATTGTCCAGGGCCTCGTGGGGGGGTCCAGGGCCTAGTGGGGGGGTGTCCAGGGCCTCGTGGGGGGGTCCAGGGCTTAGTGGGGGGGTCCAGGGCCTAGTGGGGAGTCCAGGGCCTCGTGGGGGGGGGGGGAGGGTGTGTCCAGGGCCTAGTGGAAGGGGGGGTGTCCAGGGCCTGGTGGAAGGGGGGTGTCCAGGGCCTGGTGGAAGGGGGGTGTCCAGGGCCTAGTGGAAGGGGGGTGTCCAGGGCCTAGTGGGGGAGATGTCCAGGGCCTAGTGGGGGGGGGTCTGGGGCTTAGTGGGGGGGTCCAGGGCCTAGTGGGGAGTCCAGGGCCTAGTGGGGGGGTCCAGGGCCTAGTGGATGGGTATGGGAGGGTTGTTCCAAGGGTTAGTGAGGGGGGGGGGCAAGGCCTAGTGGAGGGGGGTGTTGTTCCAGGGCTTAGTGAGGGGTAAGGGGGTCCAGGGGCTAATAGGGGGTGGGGAGGTTGAGCCTTGATGGAGAAGGAGAATGGGGGCTTGTTCTAGGGTCTAATGGGGGGGGGGTTGTTCCAGAAGTATACATGATGGGGGGAGGGGGGGATGGGTTGGGGGTGAGGTGTCTTGGGTCGTTCGGAAGGTCTTGTGGTGGAAGGGGAGGACAGAGGTCGTTCTAGAGCAGTTAGGACAGGTCGTGGGTCGTTCCGGGAGTCTGATAGGTGGTTGTTCCAGAGTCAGGGGGGGAAGGGGAGGAGGGTAGTTCTTGTGATCACCCATTTCCACCCCTTTATAATCACCCATTTCCAACCTCTCTAATCACCAACAGTCATTCCCAATCAGCATAAATTTCCCCCTTCCACGTCACCACCCATTTCCATCCCCAGTAAGAGCAGCCATTTCCAGCCCATCGCATCACCACACATTTCCATCTCTGGGGCGGCGTATATACATTTCCACGCCCACTACACCTCAACTTTTCCCTCCAGCTGTGTGGGTGAGCAACCTCTTCCCGCACGACTATTAGCCAAGTGAAAAAAGGAAGAGGGGGAGAGAAGGAGGGAGGGAGGGAAAAGAAGGAGGAAGAGAGGGAGAAAGGAAGGTGGAAAAAGGAGGGAAACTCTACCCCCTCTCACACACACAACGCGATATGATAACGATTCCTCTATCATTTACCAGCCAACCAAGTTTCCCCCATCAAGAGGAAAATTAATTCATACCGCCAACCAGACGAACCTAATCACACCGCCATGACACAAAAACGGGACAAGAAAGAGCGATACATAACACAGGGAGGGAGGAAAATAACCCTTACGAACTAGGGGTAATAGAGGCGAAAATACCATACAAAACGGGAAAAAAGAAGAGCGATTACCTTACATGGGGAAATAACCCTTATGTACTAGGTGTAATAGAGGTGAAAATACCATACGCTGCTGCATCTCGTTTGGGCTATCAATTGTTGCCATCGGGTGTTCACTGTTTTTTTTTCTTTCTCTCTTCGTCTTGTCCCGGGAATATTTACTATGTCAGTATTTAACTTCATGTACGTAAATATATATAAAAAAGATAGACATAGAAGAGGTAAAGACACTAAACAGAGAAAGATATACTGTATTTTAATGTTATTTGAGGATCTCTCTATAACGAAACTTTTATATAACGGATTTCGATTTAACGGACTAACTAACCTCTTTATATAGTCCGTTAGAAGGTTTCATATATACAACGGATTGTCCTCTCTCTCATATTTAACGGACCTGTGTTTAATATTATCAAAATGACTATTGTTTCTTATATAAATTGACAAGATACGACATTTAAAATATGATTCTGTTATTGATAAAGTTTTTATAAATGATAACAGATAAACAAAAATAAAGTAAACTAAATAAAGATAAAAAGAAATGGTTAGGTTAGGTTTGGGGAAGTAATGTACCAGCCAGTGACCTGAGAGGGTTGACCACTGACCCCCCTCCCGTGTCTCTCTCTCTCTCTCTCTCTCTCTCTCTCTCTCTCTCTCTAAGGACCTAAATAAGGGCCACCTAGGAAAGCCCAGGAACACAAACATACATACATACATACAGGGTACATATACAGTATACACACATACATAGTTACATACTCTACCACCCCCATTGACTTACCAATGAAACTCTTCAAGGAGTTCTCCCCGGAGCTTGCTAAACCCCTCTGCTCCATCATCAATGCTTCTCTCAGTCAAGCCAGATGCCCAGCTGACTGGAAGACCTCTTATGTATCACCAGTGCCCAAGTCAACCAGCCCACAATCCTTAAATCAGCTACGACCTATTGCAATCACCCCAATACCCAGCCTAATCTGTGAAAGTTTTGTGTTCGACTGGGCTTATGCTGATATTGCAGGAGTCGTAGACCCTCAGCAATTTGGCAACATGAAAACTTCCTCCACCACTCACTGTCTTGTCAGCTTTCTCGATTACATATACCGCCATCTCGAGAAACGAAAAACGTCTGTAGCTGTCGCCTTCATTGATTTCACTAAAGCGTTCGACCTAGTCGACCACAATATAATCATCAACAAAGCTATTGACCTCGGGCTTCGAAGAAGCCTCATACCATGGCTTACAGACTTCCTCAGTGACCGACGCCAAGCTGTACGCTTCCGAGGGGCTGTCTCCACCTTTCAGTCACTCACCTGTGGCGTCCCCCAAGGCACCAAGATGGGACCACTCTGCTTCCTTATGCTCATCAATGATGCCCTAAGAGAAACCCCTGCTCGCTGGAAATATGTCGACGACTCCACCATTGGGATCAGCGTCAACAATTCTGCTCCCAACTATACCGCCCTTCAGGATTTATTGAACAGTCTCCAAAACTGGGCTACCAACAACCATGTCACCATCAACCATACCAAGACCATGGTTATGCACATCAACCTCTCCTCCGACATTGTCCCACCTCCTTCCATTACTCTAGGTCCGAACACACTCCAGGTCGTAGATTCCACGAAGCTCCTCGGCGTCACCATAGACAACAAACTAAATTGGAAACCACACGTCAATGAAGTTGTCAAATCCTCCAGTTTCCGTCTCCACCTCCTCCGCCGACTCAAGTCCCTCGGAGTTCCTGCACACGAGCTCCTCAGTGTTTACACAACATTCATACTTCCCAAGCTCACCTATGCCTCCCCCACCTGGTCTTCCTCCCTAAATGCCACACAACGTAAACACCTAGAAAAAGTGCAAAAGAGGGCATGCAAGATTATTCTCTCCTCCTCCTACTCCACATATCAAGAAGCGCTCAACACACTGACCCTTTCGACTCTCACTGACCATCACCACGACCTCATCTGCAAATTTGGTAAGAAGCTTCTACACCATCCCCGACACCGGCTCCTACTACCACCCGAGGTCCCTTGTCCGAGAATTGCTGTTCGACACCACAACCGCATCCAGCCCATACGTGCACGAACTGATCGCTATAAGAACAGCCCAGTCCCAACCATTGTAAAAATTATCAATAACTTGTAATACTGTAACACTGTCACTATGTTGAATTGAACTGTAGTTTGAGCTTTTCCCCATCTAAGTTATTATATGTCTTATTTGTGTCACTTATGTTACTTGTATATTATTTGTAATTCGTAACCCATTCCCCAAATATGTAACTGTATATTTTCAGCCTTCTGGCTGCCAAGCTCTTTCAATAAACCGTTAATTATTATTATTATTATTATTATTATTATTACACACACCAACACAAAGACCCCCCCCCCCCACACACACACACACACACCTGAGCACACACTCACCTGAGCTCTCACCACCATGGACACCTTTATTAATTCCCCTCCAGGTAGTGAAGCTGTCGCCGCCCCTCATGACATCACCTCAACACACAGGTACACTACATAACTCAAGATAATCTTAACCCTTTGACGACGATCATTTAACCCCTCGGGACTCAAAGGGTTAAACACTGCATCACTCATTCTTATAAATAATTTCATAATACGCGAGTGTAATGTATGTATGTATGTATGTATGTATGTATGTATGTATGTATGTATGTATGTATGTGTGTATGTATGTGTGTGTGTGTGTGTGTGTAAGAGACAGGAAGGGGAAAGTCAGGAATATTCACACACAGTTGTAATGCCGTGTACGTGGGAAGGGAGGGGGGGGGGGGAATGGGAGCAGGGGGGGAGGGAGAGGAAGGGAAGGGGGTAAGAGGAGGGGGTGGGGGAGGTTGTCGCCCTTGTCAAGAACGGTGTAGACTTATAGCCCGAAGGAAGGCAGGCAGGTGGAGAAAGACAGTGTTAAGCCACAGTGTAGTTGACTGAGACATGGGGGTGGGGGGGAGAGGGGGAGGGGGGAGGAAATTAAATAGGAGGGGGTGTTTCGGGGAGAGAAGGGGAAGGGGTGTTGTGGGAAATGAAGGGGAGGGGAAGATTAGATGCTAGGGAGGAAGGGGAGGGAAGGGAAAATGCTACATGAGGGAGGGGAGAGGAGGAGGAAGGGGGCTAGGAGGGGAGAGGAGGGAAGGGAGGTAGGAGGAGGAGGGGGCTCAAGTGAGATGCTTGGTCATGGAGGTGTCGAGATTAGCTGGCAAGTGAGAGGCGAGGAGGAGAGAGGAAGAGGGTGGGAGTAGATACCTGTCAAGTGAGGAGAGAGAGAGAGAGAGAGAGAGAGAGGTGAGTAGAGGTTGCAAGAGTGAGTGAGTCATTAATTCCGGAGAGAGAGTAAGACCTAGGGTTCCAATCCTTATTTAAGATACCACCAAAAATCCCCAGAGTCCAAAATGGCGTCGATTTTCCACATATGGCCCGGGCCGCACAAACACACGGTCCGGGCCGCATAAACACACGGTCCGGGCCGCACAAACACACGGTTCGGGCCGCACAAACACACGGTCCGGGCCGCACACTCTTACCCAATATTGGTAATAAACTAAACTAATCCTTCAATAACAACTACAAACATCTGCTGTGAAGTTAACTTTATTTGGGGATAATTTACACCCCCTTAGAGACACTTCCCCCTTACACCCCTTAACACACCTCAATACATCCCCCTTACATCCTCCTGATACATCACTCCCCTTCCCCCTCACACCGCTCCCCCCTCCCCCTCACACTTCACCCCATCCCCTCACACCTCTTCCCCCTCCCCCTCACACCTCTCCCCCCTCCCCCTCACACCTCTCCCCCTCCCCTCACACCTCTCCCCCTCCCCTCACACCTCTCCCCCCTCCCCCTCCCCTCACACCTCTACCCCCTCCCCCTCACACCTCTCCCCCTCCCCTCACACTTCTCCCCCCTCCCCCTCACACCTCTACCCCTCCCCCTCACACTTCACCCCCCACACCCCTCCTCCTCCTGCACACTACATCACAACCCTCTCTTAAGACCAAACGCGTGGATCCATAAACCAGGGTTCCATTACGTTTAGAGAGGACATGTGTTTCTCTGCACCACAACCCGTAACTAAGCCGACTAGGACACCGACAGAGAACGGAGTGCGGTTGTCGGGTGTCCGCTAATTGAAAAGGGGGAAGGGGGGAGGGGGGGGGGCAAGAGTAATTTCAGACGACACCCGGTTTGTGAAATAAGCTGAGTGGGATTTACTGTAGTTACCCTGTGTGTGTGTGTGTGTGTGTGTGTGTGTCCTTCCCTCCCTCCCCTCTCCCTCTCTTTACCAGTCCCTTCATCCCCCCTCCCCTCCCTCTCTATATTGTAATTCCTGTAACTGTAGTGTAACTGATTAAATATTGTACCTGAATTTATATAACTGCATTTTGTAGGTGTGACTGTATAACGTCTCTTTAACCGTGACTGTATCATAACTGTAACATTAACTGAATCCTGTACCTCCGCTTATTAGTAGTATTACAGGGTTACAGTTTTAATTATGTACTGTATTTGTAGCTATAACTTTCTACCTATTCAATATTTACCTTAATAAACACGTATGAAAAAAAGCTCAATACACTAATTAATTAAATCTAACTATACCGACCAATTAATTACATCCTAATTGTATAAATAAATATTAGCGACCATTTAACATACCCGTGACGTCATCAACACAATGTAAACAAAACACGTGTACGAAACTCATTCACAAATAACTCAAAAAACAAAATCATACCATAATACACATATCACTACACCCATTCATAATAATAAACTAAACACAATCATACAACAAACTACAACTTATTAATTCATTCATAAACTACAACTCTCCAGATTACTACTACTATAGCATCACCCATTCATTCATAAAACTCCCCGACGGACAACAACAGCTGATTCATATAAACAAACAAGCGACACGTGCCCGCCTTTAATTAACACTTATCTACTAATATTAATAATAAGCCTTCGTGTCTGGATTAAGACTTATGACCCAAGAGTTCAATATTTCTCTCTTATCAGACTATATTCACACGAGAGGCTTATATTTACACGTCCAACGGTGGTATATAAAAAAATATAAATAAAATAATAATAAAAATAATCTCTCCCCCTCACCCTATCCTCCCCCTCACCCTATCCTCCCCCTCACCCTATCCCTCCCCCTCACCTCATCTTAGTCCCTCACCATCTTTTATAAGCTTACCTGGAGTCTGCCTAATTAAGGGGCTGGAATTTTCAATCAGGAGGGACAAAGGTATCGCCGTGGGCAGGTGATTGGGCGTAGCGCTGCGTTCACCCTGGCGTAGCGGCGTGCGTATGGGGGGGGGGGGGGGGTTAGGAGGCTTAGGTGAACGCAATCAAGTGGGCGTGGAATTGCGTTTACTCTGGCGTTGCGGCGTGCATGTGTGTATGTATGTATATCTGTATGTGTATGTATATATGTACAGTATGTATGTATTAAAAAAAAAACGACTATCCCGATTAACCAAAAAATTTACCAAATGATGCTATCAACCAGGTGTATAACTAACCGGACCGAGCCGATCAAATAGGCTGATCATCCGGACACAATAACCGGACCATTTACCGTGATGACCGTAAATATCTGACCAAATCCCCTGGGTAGTGTAAAGTAGATGTTTGTAAGTAGATTAAGTAGGTAGACGTGAGTAGGTAGGTGTAGGTAGATATAAGTAGGTAATGTATGTATGTAAGTGTGTGTGTGTGTGTGTGTGTGTGTGTGTGTGTGTGTGTGTGAGACTTAAAAAAAGGTCTTTATTTCCTTATCTAAGACCAGGACCACTTTATTAGACGAAAGAAAGACAGAACTAGAGTACATGAGGTGTAACCAAGTAAGGAACTGTGGGAGGGGGCAGGGGGGAGGGGGAAGGAGGGAAGGGGTGCGTGGGGTGATGACCGTGTGGTGGTGGTGGGTCCGACAGGGAACAAGGCGAACCCAAACACTAACTAAGTCTCCCCTCCACCATCACACCTGGACAACGCCTACCAACCCCTCCCCTCCCTGCCCACCCCCTACACTCCCTCTATTTAAACCCCCTACATTACAAAACCACATCCCTATATCCAATACATCCAACAACTACATAAATAATCAATTAAAAGACTACAATAAAGAAATAAGGAATAAAAGTTGAAAACAGTCAAGGGTGTTTGTCGACGTTATGTTGGCAGCCCTGTATGGTCGACAAAAATAGAGTCGTTCTGCTATCAACAACATTCCCGACTCCCATATTTCACGTTATGACTGACTTAACCTCCTCAAGATTCTGTTCATGAAGCCAAAGTGAAATCCTGGGTAAGAGTATCATGAAATACCATCAGATACTTTACGTGGTAGTTGAAATTCGTGAAAATCTTACTGTATCTTATCCAAAAGGTACCGAAATCCTGTGAATATTAGAATACTTAACGAAAATGGCTCCAGTTCGTATGTAAAGGCGCTCAAATCCTGTGAATATTGCGATGAAATACCTTGACTTTAAGTCCTTGGGGGGGGGGGGGTCTAATACAAAGGTACCGAAATCCTGTGAATATTTAATAACAACAACTTCATCCTGGGAACAAAGACCCCGCAACCTTGTGAATTCTCGGGGAAATAGATTCATTTAAGTTCAAAGGCACTAAGCTCCTCACTCACACACACATTCTGAGGATCAAGGACATACATACATACACACAACCCTCACAGACACAGAAAAACACACATGCCTTCCATACAGACACAGGTACACACACACACACACATCGGAATATTGTGTTATAATCCTCGAGTCATAACGAAGGTGACAACGAGCGGAAAATCGACCAAAGGAGAGCCTACAGCATCTGGCCCCCATCTGCCCGGCCCGGCCCTCATGTCTGGCCTGGCCTCCACCTGCCCGGCCCGGCCCTCGTGTTTGGCCTGGCCCCCATCTGCCCAACCCGGCTCTCGTGTCCTCCAAGGTTCTCGCGAGAATTTTCCACTTTTCTCGTATTGTGGCGAGACTTATGACCAGGGATTAACAAGAGTTTATATATCATTGTGGATTACCCGAAGATTAGGCTCCCTAGATTAATTCACATGAAGGCCATCTTAATATTAATCTAACCTAATCTAATGTTAACCTAACCTAACCAACCTAACTTAATGTAACCTAACCTAACTTAATGTAACCTAACCTAATCTAACCAACCTAACTTAACTTAATGTAACCTAGCCAAACCTAAAGTGTGTATAGTACAGTAATTCTCCTGTAACAAGACGGTTTGAGACTCGCACACTTCTCATTTCCTGTACCCAACGTAGAGATGACCAACGAGGAGGGTACAGTTACAGTCACGGGGTACAGTTAGGGGGTACAATTACAGTTAGGGGGATACAGTTAGTCACGGGGTACAGTTAGGGGGGTACAGTTAGTCACGGGGTACAGATAGGGGGGTACAGTTAGTCACGGGGTACAGATAGGGGGGTACAGTTAGTCACGGGGTACAGTTAGGGGGTACAATTACAGTCATCTTTGTGTCGTTGTCTGAGCCTGTTAGGGTGTACTCTTTGCTTGTCTCTCTCTCTCTCTCTCTCTCTCTCTCTCTCTCTCTCTCTTCACAAGGAGTCAACACTTTTTACCCTTGAAAATATGACAACCCACAATCATGTCTTTCAGCGTACCGTATCGAACCCACCGCGCTAACTCACTGTAACACTGTAACTTACTGTACCGCCCTCTTACTCTCGTTGAACACTGACTTACTGTAACTAGCTGTAACTCACTATACCTCTGTAACTCACTGTAACACCGACCATCACCGTAGCAGCCACACATACCTGTACACAAGAATACAGTGTAAACAACTACAGTAAACTACACGTATCCATAAGTATAACAAATAATCTGTATTCTACCTGTTATTAACCTCTAGTTTACCTGTGATTAATCTCTAGTTTACCTGTGATTAATCTCTACCTTAGCTGGGATTAATGTCTCGTTTACCTTGGATTAATCTCTAGTTTACCTGGGATTAATCTCTAGTTTACATGGGAATAATCTCTAGCTTAGCTGGGATTAATGTCTTGTTTACCTTGGATTAATCTCTAGTTTACCTGGGATTAATCTCTAGTTTACATGGGAATAATCTCTAGCTTAGCTGGGATTAATGTCTTGTTTACCTTGGATTAATCTCTAGTTTACCTGGGATTAATCAATCGTTTACCTGGGATTAATCTCTCGTTTACCTTGGATTAATCTCTAGTTTACATGGGAATAATCAATGGTTTACCTGGGATTAATCAATCGTTTACCTGGGATTAATCTCTAATTTACCTGAGATTAACAATGTTTTTTTTTTTGCCATAAATAAAAACTCTCTCCCACAACAAAGGGAGGAACGTCAGCTGGTAGTGGTGGTGGTGTGGGGCGGACGTACACACACACACACACCTCCCAGGTACAGTAATTACCTCCTACCACCAGCTCGTGCTCTCACTTCCGTTCCTCCTCCTCCTACCTCCTCCTCTTCTTCCTACCTCCCTTCCTGTACTTCCTCCTCCTAACTCCTAGTCTACCGTCCTCTGCTCCTCCTCCAGTTGGTCTTCTCTCTTCTTCTTCCTCCTTCATCCTCCATTCTATCTTCTCCCTCACTCCCCTCCCCCCACTCAGTAAACAAACACCCATCTCCCCTCCACCTCCCACTCAGTAAACAAACACCCTCCACCTCCCACTCAATAAACAAACACCCACCTCCCCCCCTCAGTAAACAAACACCCTCCACCTCCCACTCAATAAACAAACACCCACCTCCCCCCTCAGTAAACAAACACCCATCTCTCCTCCTCCCCCCATTCAGTAAACAAACACCCATCTCCCCTCCACCTCCCACTCAGTAAACAAACACCCATCTCCCCTCCACCTCCCACTCAGTAAACAAACACCCTCCACCTCCCACTCAATAAACAAACACCCACCTCCCCCCCCTCAGTAAACAAACACCCACCTCCCCCCCTCAGTAAACAAACAACCATCTCTCCTCCTCCCCTTAGTAAACAGTTTCACCTATCATACACAAAGTAAACAAGGAAACAACTGTCCTCGCCCCACACAGCAAACAGATGCCCCCTCCTCCCCCCTCTCCCATACATAGACTGCATCAAGCGAGGTGGACACCGACGAATTACACAAGATTCCACAGTCCATTACGACAGAACAGCAGAACACCCAATAAGGGCAAAGGGCTTCAGCCTAAACAAACATGAATATACAGATGCCATTGCTCTAAGTTAAGGTATGGCTAGCCAATAGAAGGTTTGCCCTCCCAATGAGTGTGTGGCTAATCCTACGACATCGACCACGTCATGCGTGAGATATGACGAAGTATAAGATCTCAGCGAATAATATGCTGAAGGAAATTTGCCACGACGTTACGGCGAAACTAACCCTCCTTGTACCACAGGACGTCCAACATATCCAATGAAGCCCGTGTAAACGTCATTGTTTGAGAATATTCGACCCCAAGGCCGCATGTCCCCGTAACCCGTCCCTCGAGGCTGCACACAAGAGGAACGAGAAGGACAAGAACAGGGCGTAGCAAAAAGAATTCAGAACGTGGATCAAGGCAGCTTCACTCCTCTGGCGGGATGGGACCAATGATGATTCTGTCATTCTATGCATACATCTGCGGCTTAACTAACTCAGCTAGGGTAGTTACTTTTGTATTAGAATAGTTAAATAATAAAATGTGTGGACAAATTATGGCTATAAGCAGAGGTTGGAGTAGTAGTAGTAGTATCATTATTATTAATACCGCATATTTAACAAACACATCAACCTAACCTAACCTAACCCCCAGGCAGCTCTAGGGTGTTTATTCTTCAAGTGATATAAGCTGGGGGGCCTTATCTTCAGGTGATCTTTCCCATACACTTGAAAGGTAAATAGGGGGCACAGTAGATTGAATTTAGAGAGGGGGTGGAGGGGGGTGTTTATGGGTAGGTGAGGGGTGGATGGGGGTGTCAAATTGAAGGTTATGAGGGGGAATGGGTAGGAAAGAGAGAGAGGTGATCATGGGTGGGTCAGGTTACGGGTGGAGGAGGGATTTATGGGGAAATGGGGTGACATTTGGAGAGAGAGAGAGGGAGGGAGGGAGGGAGGGAGGGAGGGACTCACACACACAGAGGCACACCCCCCACTAACCTTCCCCCACCCCCTCCTCACCCCTCCTGTCATTGAACACCACGCGGTCTCCCCCCTCCCCCCCTCCCCTACCTACCCCCACTTAACCTACACCCCCACAGCAAAAATTCAACCTCCCCACCGAACCTATCCTCACCAAACATCTTTACATAAACGAATCCATTGTCCATCCATCCATTCATCCAAGAGACACACACAGAGAGAACGAGAGATAAGAGATAGAGAGAGAGACAAGAGACAAGACTCGGGGCAAAAATAAATGAGAGAATTATCGCGAACAAGAAACTAGTTCTAGGAGACGGACCATGTTGCCATAACGAGATCATTTAATTTTTTCTCCATCACCACGAGACGAGATTCTTAACAACCTATTTATATTTTGAAATTAATAAATAAAATAGGAACTAGAATAGATTAGGATTAATAGCATAGGTGTGTAGGTAAGGAGGGTGTAGGAGGGAGGGTAGGAAGAGGGAGGGAGGTAGGAGGAGGTGGTTTAAGAGCCCCAGGCGACCAACGTTTATCGCGTCTTGTTGTGGGGGAGGGAGGGAGGAGACGCCGCCATCATGGTTCTCTTTGGTCGTCGTCTCCTCCTCCTCAGCTACTACCACTACCAGCACTACTACCACCACCGCATATTATCCGTTCTGTAACTTGGAATACCGTTGCTACCACCACCACCACCACTACTACCACTACCACTACTACTACAATCATCAACCACCATCTTCAAGACAACGGTTACTACCACAACTACCATCCCTCACCACTACCACCTAGAACCCAATCCACTATCATCCCTACCACCACTCACTACCACAACCACCATCCCTACTACTATCTTCAAGACCACAACCCCCCCCCCCCCCCCCCCCCCACCCACCTCTTCGACGAATTCAATTCCTTTGGTAACACACACACACGCACACACTTACTTGCTTATGGCTGCCCCTCGTGTAAAGAGGATGGCCGGTCCAAGGGCCACCTAGGCGTGAATTTGTTTAAGGTGTAGAAGCTGTCGCCAACACAACAACCACACCCTAAGTTAACGAGCTGCATGACCCAGTGTCAAGGAATAGTCCGAGAAGACCGGACAGCTCGCCAACTGTACACACACATACACACACACACACCACTTCTGTTCACCAATTGACCAAAATCAAGTTACAAATGGAACAGAAATTCCACCGAGACTCTACAGCACAGTGAGTTAGTCAGTAGGTTCTCACATCAGCAGTTAGAAGAAGTGGATCACCTGAAGAATAGCCACCCCAAACTATTACACCTGATGATTATTAACCACTGTAACGCTACCTGAGGTTTAGATTAGGTTTGGTTAGGATAGGTTTGGTTAGGATAGGTTTGGTTAGGTTAGGTTAGGTTAGGTTAGGTTAGGATAGGTTAGGTTAGGTTCCCAAAAATACTGAAGGTAAGCTTTGAGAATTCATCTTTATTACTGCTCTACTGCTTCCCCGTTATACTTATGGTTTTTTTTTTCAATTCCACTGAAATTTATGTATTGTATATACTTCTAATATATAAATAACAAAAATAAACTAAAAAAAAATCAAATAATAAATAAATATACTGTAATTAATAAATATTGAAGTGATAACCGTGGTAACATTATGAGATGTTCTTATTACCGCCATGCTATTGTACTAGTCCAGATGTTACTAAATGTTGCATAATACTTCCTTGAGATAAATGAATAGTATATATCAGGTGCCTAAAAGAGAGCTCAGGTTCTCAACTGGCTCAGCCATGGTAATATTGTTATTATTATCCACTCTGTATCTGTGTTTTTCTGGCTAAATAAACTGTTTCAATTCAATTCAAACCATATACGGATACATAAGCAACTTAAGAGCTTTATGAGAATCATAACCTAACCTAACCTAACCTAACCTTACGTAACGCTAATCTAACTAACCTAACCTAACCTTACGTAACGCTAATCTAACCTAATCTAACCTAACCAACGCTAATCTAACATAATCTAACCTTACGTAACGCCAATCTAACCTAACCTTTCCTAATGCTAACCTAACCTAACCTACCCTTCCTAACCTAACGATAATCTACCCTTCCTAACCTAACGCCCACTCAACCCTTTACATATATAGACTCGTTCTGGCCAGCAATAGCGAGAATGAGTGTTTCTAAGGCCATAAATAGTGGGTGAGAGAGCCTCATTGTCTACCCAGATGAGTCACACGTCCCCCCCCCCCCCACCACACTATCCTCGACTGTAGTGGTGGAGGGGTGGGAGGGAGGGGGGTAGGGGAAGGGGGAAAGGGGTATGAGGAGGGGGAGGGGGGGAAGTAAGTGGTCCTATTTTGGGCACTTTGTAAACATTTTGTGATTTCCTCTGTGTCGATATTTTGTTGGTTAATATTTTTGTTGTTGTTTTGGTATTTTTCTTATTTCTTGTTTTGTTAATTATTTATTATCGCTGTTGTTTATTATTCTAACATTATTATTGTTATTGTTATCATCTTAATAAGTGTAGTGGTGATGGTGGTAGTGGTGATGGTGGTGGTGGTGGTGATGGTGGCAGTGGTGGTATCCTACAAGAGGGCTCCTACATGGCAAGGACTACTGCCTACAACAAGACGCCCAACATCAGAGGGTCCTACTCCAACAGCAAAAAGGTCCTATGAGTGATTCAAGGCCAGAGATCCTAAGAGAGGGTTATCCTGAAGGAGAAGCGGGAGGAAGAGGTGGAGGGGGAGGAAGAAGAGGTGGCGAAAGGGGAGGAGGTAGAGGAGGAGGAGGAGGAGGTAGAGGAGGAGGTCGAGGAAGAGGAGGAGGTGGGCTGAGGAGGGGACAAGGAACATGAGTGACAGCATCAACAATCAGGAGGAGGAGGAGGAGGTGGTCAGGGTGTCTCAAGGGCACCAAACTAACCCTGCGGCGCACACTTCCTCTCCGTCTCCCTCCACTGCTGTTGCTACTACTACTGCTGCTGCTGCTTCTACTTCTGCTGCTACTACTGCTGCTAGTGTTGGTATTATAGGTCTTTTACACCTACTACTACTACTACTACTATTATTACTTTAACTACTATTCATACTTTTACTACCACTGCTACTGTTATTACTTTTACTACTATTACTGATACTATTCCTCTTCCTATTACCCCCGCCCCCCCCACCTAGCTACTCTCCCTAATACTGCTCCTCCTCTTCGCCACTGCTCTTCCTCCTCCTCCTCCTAGCCACTGCTCCTCTTCCTCCTCCTCCTCCTCCTAGCCACTGCTCCTCCTCCTCCTCCTGGCCGGTCTTCCACACCCTCTTGTTTCTGAACACATCAAGCGCTTCCTACCCTTAGGCGTCCCCTTACCACCACACCTCCCTTACGTACCCGGGCCATGTGGGGTCCTTGTCCGTGTACGTGCGTGGCTCTCTCTCTCTCTCTCTCTCTCTCTCTCTCTCTCTCTCTCTCTCTCTCGGCGGTCATACACTCACTTTCAGACAGAAGAACATACACTTGTTCTCCAGATAACATAACAAACATTGTTCACCATACACCCAATTGTTCACCAGATCATAAAAAGCCTAGCCACACACACACACACACACACACCGTAGATCTTGTCACCCTATACAAATCACTGTGAGAGTTAATTGGGAATCTACCTGGCGTTCACCGTAAATTAATTGGAAGTTCACGTGGAGGATTACCTGGATTCAACGTAGGAGTTCAATTGAGTTCATTTGTCGTTCAGTGAGAGTTGGGGATGGGTTCATTTGGGAGAGTTTTATCCTAGTGTTTAGTGAAGAATTAATTAGTGTTTACCTTGTATTACCTGGCGTTCACTTATGTCCATTTAGCATTACCTGGCGTTCACTTACGTTCACCAACCACTACCCAGCGTTCATCTACCATCGTGTGGCGGACGAGGTTGATGGTAGTTGTTAGTTAAGAGAGAGAGGTAGTTAGGTAGGTAGGGTGGTTGACGTGTAATTACCCTTCCTCTGAGTTATCCTGACCAACTTCCTCCATGCGGGAAATACCCCATTAATCTGTCAACCCCTTCCCCCATCACCCCCCCTCTCCCTCCCCATCACCCCCTACCCCATCACCCCCCCTCAGGTGATGGGTCGGCCGCAGGTAGGAACAGTTTCGTGGAACAATTAATACTACACAGGTATAAAAAAAAAGATATGATGGTAATTTATCGCAGGTTGAAAAAAAATTGTAAAAAAATAATAATAATAAAAATGATAAAACGGATATTTTTATTTATTTTTATTATTGTTTGTTAAATAAAGTTCGATTTATTGTATTTATTTTATTCATATTAACAAACACACAAACACTCACACACCCCAAAAAATATCATTACAATTTGGTTAGGTTAGGTTTATGTTAGATTAGGTTAGGTTAGGTTAGATTAGGTTAGGTTAGGTGACTGCAGGACTGAGAGGCTGGGGAAGGTTCTCGACAGTGCTAGACGACACGTTATGCATTATTCATCACCCATACATCCACCCCTCGCTTTAATTAAGAGAGAGAGAGAGAGAGAGAGAGAGAGAGAGAGAGAGAGAGAGAGAGAGAGAGAGTTATTGGTCTTTTTCACTACAGATGTCGAAGTACTTGAGACTAATGAGGCGAGACAAGGAGAGGCTGATAATGATCCCAGGACGAACAGGAAATGGCAAGTTATATATACGTCAATGGAGGCTTTGTGATGCTTGGTAAGGAGGAGGAAGGAGGGGAAGGAGGAGGGGAGGATGAGGTAGGAGGGTAGGAGAGGAATCAACAATTAAAATATAATAAAGTTAAATTTATCAGCTGAAGTAAACAAAAAAATATTCAAGGGTATTTAAGCTCCGCCCATTATCTCCCAAGCTCACTGGTGATTGGCTGGCAGCACTACTCGTCATCAAGCACAAAACCTTCCCAACATACCTCACTTATTTCACTTTATAACTCACTACTCATTAACTTACAACCAATAATATTTACTTATAATAAAAATTCAATGTTTTACCCTCCATTCAAGCATAAATTCGAGTCCATTACTTAATAAATATTATGTTAAAATGAGAAACAAACACACGCTACCCCCAGCCAGCCAGACGAAGGTGGTGGGCGGGGCTTAAATAACTCAGGTTTGTCCGGGAAGTTAAAACAAGTAATAAATTAAACCACAAACCCTAAATAAAACAGTAGCCAGGAAATTACATATATAAATCAAAGAACAGTAGCAATATACACATAATAGAACTTCCTAATAGCTAGATAACTCAGGAACACACCTCTGATTAATACATTTGAAGTAGCATTGAATTTACTAGGGATAATGATAATAAGAAAACGTATATTGGATAGATGGGAAACTTTTATATATCAATGAATTATGTCTAAAATAAATATAAATAATAACTTTAGATAATAATAAGTAAGAGTACCAACCTTAGTGCCCTGTAGTCAATTATCGCCCCCTTGCTCCAGTGCCACTTACCCTCAACCCACAGTGCCACTTAATATCCACCAGCAACCCCCCCCCCCAGGCTACACGTGTGAGGGTCAGTTTAACCTCCAGGTAGCCTTTCCCCTCAGCCGCCCCCCCCCTTTTCCTCCTAGTGCCTTCCCCTCATATTGGCACCTCTCCCCTTAGTGCCACCCTATACCCTCGGGCCAGCCTTTTCTCTATCACCTAAGTGTCATTTCCCACCGGTGCCACATCCTCCCTAAACAGTGCCACATCCTCCCTAAACAGTGCCACATCCCCCCTAACGGTGCCACATCCTCCCTAAACAGTGCCACATCCTCCCTAAAAGCGCCACATCCTCCCTAAACAGTGCCACATCCTCCATAAACAGTGCCACATCCTCCCTAAACAGTGCCACCCCCCCAGTCCGAATTCCCCTTCCTAATGTTATCTCCCTACTGATGGCACTAACACCCCCCCTCCCCTCACACCTTCTCTCCCCAGTGCCGCCTTTCTCCGCTCCCCCCTCCCAGAAATACCATGCCTCTGGGGACCTTCCTGGGTTGTTGGGAGGGGAGAGAGAGGGGGGAAGAGAGGGGAGAGAGGGGGGAGGGAGGTGAGAGGGTGACCAGCCGACCCCTAACAGAGGCACCCTTCACAGTCTGGGTAAACATGGCACCGCGGCCCTACCTACCCTCATGGCACCGTCCACCATTCACCATCAACCATATTTTTCTCTAAACCATCTACCATATCCTGACATCACCATATCCTGTCACTGTCCACCATCCCTACAGTGCCACCGCCACCATCAATTTACGGAACTACTACACCATACTTACCTTCCCATGACCACACCATTATCAGGCCACCATTAACCATTACTCTCTACACCACAACAATCACCATCACCAATAACAACCAACACCACCAATAACAACCACCATCACCTACCACTACTATTATTACCAACCACAACTACCAACACCACCCACCAACACAGTCACCTGAAGATTAACGTAAAGGTCGTATGTGTCTATCTATCCATCTATCTATCCACCAATCTATCTATCTATTATTTCCATGTTACCAGCCGTCTCTTGGCCAAAAACCACGAGATGAATGGCATTAAATCCTCCTATCTATCCATCTATCTCAACTCACAAGCGATTGACATTCCCACCACCAAGCTAATGACACCAGGGTCTTTGTTCCATAATGCAAAACCCGAAGCTTGAGAGTATCCACCTATCCATTTCTCTACCCGACCCGTCTATCTATCCACCTAATCTATCCATCTATCTCTACTGGCCGGGTCATCGAGATTCTCAGCCTCACCTGCTCGTCACTAACCAACAGGTGAGTATAATGCCTGATTCTTCCTGTTGAATAAAGCAATGCTGTAACACCTGGTAGAGTATACTGTTGGTGGGGAAGGGAGAGGGGCGAGAGGGGAGAGGGGGGAGAGGAAGGTGAGAGGTAGGGTAAAAAAGGAAGAGGAAGAAGGGAAAGGCGAGGAAGGCGAAGAAGGATAAGAGAACATGGGAGAGAGAGAGAGAGAGAGAGAGAGAGAGAGAGAGAGAGAGAGAGAGAGAGAGAGAGAGAGAGAGAGAGAGAGAGCATCCATCTGAAGGCTTTGTCATCCATCCTTCGTCAAATTGGCTTATTGTTTATCACTGTTGTATACCTACACGCTCTACCTACACTGTATACCTGCACGGGTCTACCTACACGCTCTACCTACACTGTATACCTACACGCTCTACCTACACTGTATACCTACACGCTCTACCTACACTGTATACCTACACGCTCTACCTACACTGTATACCTACACGCTCTACCTACACTGTATACCTACACGGGTCTACCTACATGTCAAGGCAATTATAAACTTGTATGACGACTTGACTGAATCATCATCATCATCATCATCATTATACCCCCCCTTGTCACCCACCGAGTATGACGTCACTGAAGGTCAACACGCGATAAACATTATAGGTCAAGTCCGTCTGTCTGTCTGTCTGTCTGTCTCTGTCATAAGCCGTCTTCCGTTTCACCCTCATTCTATCTTTTATCTCCCTCATTCTTCCCTCCCCTCCCCCTCTCTCCTCACCGCTCCACGCCCCTCTCGTTAGGCGTGGGCGGGCGGGGGAGGGAGGGGGCGTAGGCAGTGGGTCAATGTGGGTAATAAACGTGTTGGTACCCCATAAAACACTACCATTACGGTCCCATAGTCTCAACCCGCCGCCACCATACTCTCTCTCTCTCTCTCCTACAGCACCGCCTCTCCCTCCCTCCCTCTCTCTCTCTTTTCCCCCTTTCTCTCTCTCTCCTGTTCGGGGATGGGATGGAGGATAGGGAGAGGAGGGGGGAAGAAGCAGGGAAGTCAAGAGAAGAAGGAAGAAGAAAATCTGCAATGATGTGACGTAATAAAGTTGGTCTTCAATAACATCAACACAATTACTAATCAACAACTTCCTTCTGATTGGACGAAGCAGAGTGGTACGTCACTTCAGACTGTTTCCTAATTGGTTGAGATGCTTTGTGACGTCAGAAAATAAACCTTGGTTTATTGGTCTACTGAGTTTATCAATTACCATATTGGCTGAGGCGCTTCATGACGTCAGAAAATATACTTTACCCTATTGGTCCACTGGATTAATCAGATATCTTATTGGCAGAGATTCTTTATGACGTCAGAAATTACATGTTCACTTGGACCTATGCGATTTTCAATTGGGTGATACGATACATGACGTCAGTGGGTCCACCTCATCCTATTGGTCGATGAATCAAGCTGCGCGCGCCACGTTCTGTAAACATTGAGGCTGTTGTTTTTTTTTTTCTTCAACTGCAGATGGTCCTGTTGAACTTATCGCTCTGGGGGCTTAACTATACAAAGACGGCGACCTTCAACTACGAGAGAGAGAGAGAGAGAGAGAGAGAGAGAGAGAGAGAGAGAGAGAGAGAGAGAGAGAGAGAGAGAGAGAGAGAGAGAGAGAATAAAAAAAATATCCACCACCAATATATTTCCTTCGCTATCCATTTAATTAATTCTATCAACAACAAAATCCCCTCAGACACCCACCCTCCCCCTCCACCTCACCCCCACCCTCCCCCTCCCCTCACCCCCACCCTCCCCCCCCACCTCACCCTCACCCCCCACAACTCTAACAAAAACACAAGCGATAATTTACACACCAAAGAAAACCCAAAGGCACAAAATCCGCGGCCCGACAGTTGTTGAAAGTGTAGTCAAGATAAAAAAAAAATATATATATATACATAACCCACACAGAGAAGACACACTGAGGAACAGATGTAAACAAAGCGACAATGGCGACTCAGCTACGGTACAAAATGGTTGAGTGCGTCGTCCATGGCTATTGAGAGTACTGTATCGGGAGGGTGTTTAACTGAGAGAGAGAGAGAGAGAGAGAGAGAGAGAGAGAGAGAGAGAGAGAGAGAGAGAGAAATAATGATAGATTGAGAAAGAAAGACTACTAAACCCCACACACACACACATCTACCAGTAGCACCTTGAACTTAACCAACCAACCAAGGAAGCATCTGGCGGCCATGTTTTGAACTAAGACATAAACAACACTGGCCGAGAGAGAGAGAGAGAGAGAGTTATTATCAACCTGCCTCTCCTCCATCATTCCACACGACACACACTTATTATGGACCGTATCATCTACATTCTACAACAACTACCTAAAGCAAGATGGAGGTGGTGTTTACGTCGTGGATATAACTTCATTTGTGAACGAGAGAGCGGGTCGGGTCCTGCCATAAATACTATCAGCATCTTCATCTATCTACGGCTGAGTATAATCTTTTCCTTGCTATTGGTCGGGTAGATGTGACGTTACTTTTATTCCCGTTGTGTTATTGGTTGTAAGGTTTGACGTCATTGTTATATCTGTCGTTTTATTGGTTGTAAGGTTTGACGTCATTGTTTTATCTATCGTTTTATTGGTTGTAAGGTTTGACGTCATTGTTATATCTATCGTTTTATTGGTTGTAAGGTTTGACGTCATTGTTTTATCTGTCGTTTTATTGGTTGTAAGGTTTGACGTCATTGTTATATCTATCGTTTTATTGGTTGTAAGGTTTGACGTCATTGTTTTATCTGTCGTTTTATTGGTTGTAAGGTTTGACGTCATTGTTATATCTGTCGTTTTATTGGTTGTAAGGTTTGACGTCATTGTTTTATCTGTCGTTTTATTGGTTGTAAGGTTTGACGTCATTGTTATATCTGTCGTTTTATTGGTTGTAAGGTTTGACGTCATTGTTTTAACTGTCGTTTTATTGGTTGTAAGGTTTGACGTCATTGTTATATCTGTCGTTTTATTGGTTGTAAGGTTTGACGTCACTCTTAAAGTTGTCGTTTTATTTGTTGCACGGTTTGACGTCGCTCATATATCCGTCGTGTTGGTAGTATTAAGGTTTGACGTCTTTCTTAAAGTCGTCGTGTTAGTACTAGTAAGGTTTGACGTCACCATTAAACTAGCATTTGTTAGTTGCAAGGCATGACGTCACCATTAAACTAGCATTTGTTAGTTGTAAGGCATGACGTCACTACTCAACTCCTCAGGTGTTAAAATCCCACCAACTTACCACGTGATTGGTCAAAGAGACTAATTACCTCTATTAGTCACCAGCACAAAATGAAAGGTTGACGTCACTACCAACTCTCCCACGATTGGTCGATGAGGTTGACGTCACTACCAACCCTCCCACGATTGGTCGATAGGGTTACCGTCACCTTCAAACTCAGCTAATCATTGGCCATAGAAA
The DNA here is from genome assembly GCA_958450375.1 of Homarus gammarus. Classification (NCBI taxonomy): domain Eukaryota; kingdom Metazoa; phylum Arthropoda; class Malacostraca; order Decapoda; family Nephropidae; genus Homarus; species Homarus gammarus. The sequence goes on along the minus strand of CAUDMG010000658.1, from coordinate 5,781,661 downwards.
AAACTCGGGAGTCAAATCAGCATCTCAGATAACAACAACAATAATAATAATAAAAAATATATATATATAAATGACAATAATAAAAAAAATACAATAAAAATAAATAAAAATCACAATAAAAAGTTACATCAACAATATAAACAAGACTAATGACGAAATTTACACCCACTTTACCACCTATAGGCCACACAATATTATACCACAAACCAGTTCTAGTACACAACTGTTACCACCCCCCCCCCCACTACCACAGACACACACGGACGCATATAAAAGGCCAGTCGACGTCCTAACTATCTAGCCGGAGCCATTTAACGTGTAGAGGACTAATATTCGATGATAATGTACCGTGTTGTTGTTTGGGTAGGTAAGAATGATGATTAGATGTATACCTGTGTGTGTGGGGAGGGAGGGGGGTGTGGGGAGGGAGGGGAAAGGAGGGAAGGAGAGACAAGGAATGAGAGACAGAGAATGAGATAGAAAGAGAATGAGAGAGAGTTTAGTGAGAAAATGACTCAGAGAAAGAAAGAATGACCCCTCAAATGACAAGTAATTACGCCCCCTAATGACCTGTGCTTGCGTTAACTACCTCGTACCTGGCGCGTGTACCTGGCTTGTACCTAGGTTGTGGTTTAACCTAACCTAACCAAACCAAACTTAACCTAACCGTCATGACTCAAGATGCTACCTGGAGGGCGAGGAGAGGGGGGGGGGGGTGAACCTCGTAAGTCAGCCTCGAGGGGGTGGTGGGGGAGGGGGTAGGAGGGTAACTACTCAACTACTACCCACGAGAATTAAACTGTTGACTAGCCAATTGGTCTGCCTGAGGGTCCTGTACTCACCTGAGCTGTGTACCGCACGTCATGGTAGTGGGGTCTTACCTGTAATTAGAGTAAGGTACTGGTTACTGGCGTGTTCAGGGGTTAGGTTACGTTTGGTTAGGTTAGGTTGGGTTTGGTTAGGTTAGGTTACGTTTGGTTAGGTTAGGTTGGGTTTGGTTAGGTTAGGTTACGTTTGGTTAGGGTGGGTTTGGTTAGGTTAGGTTAGGTTAGGTTAGGTTGGGTTAGGTTAGGTTAGGTTGGGTTTGGTTAGGTTAGGTTGGGTTTGGTTAGGTAGGATTAGGTTGGGTTCTATGTGCCTTAAATTATAATTAATTAAATACAGGTGACTTATGAATACAATAATAATAATAATAATAATAATAATAATAATAATAATAATAATAATAATAATAACGTTGAAAATAAATCACTTTATTAACGAGTAAAGATTTTAATTACACTCATAGAAATGTATACATGTACATACATACAACTTAATACACTCATACATACACATTCATACCTAAACTAAAATACACACAATTAAACACACACATACAGTACAAGCACGCAAACTAACGCGCGCGCACACACACACACACACACACACACACACACACACACACACACACACACACACAACTTTATGCAACAATAAACTAAATAAACAAAATAAACCTGAAATAACGAAGCGAGAAAAAAATAAAAATAAATGTGAGTATTTTTCTGTATAAAAATAAGTAAGGCGATGAAATATGTCAAGAGTCATTAGTGTGAGTGTGTCATCTCTCTCTCTCTCTCTCTCTCTCTCTCTCTCTCTCTCTCTCAGTAGGTCGCATTATGGCTACCCGTTATAAATAAAGGGTAGCAGCTATCTTTGTCGCCGCTACCCCTTCACTGTGGTCAAGTTGAGCGATTTTTGCTAAACTTGGGGTAAGGAGGAGGAGGAGGATAGAGAAAGAGAAGGAGAAGAAGAAGAATAGAGGAGAAAGAGGGGGGCAGAAGGTGTCATTGACTAGTATCCCCCCCCCCCCGGCCAGACCAGCACTAAATAAGAGAGTAAGGTGGCCTTTAAAGAACCAACACTCGGCCAACTCAATCATGATGCTCACAGATTAATTACCAGCAGAGAATACCTGATGAAGGTGCCTGGTAATACCTAGCGCTGGATTATTTACATGGATAGGTGGATGGATGGATGGATGGATGGATAGAGAGGAGATAGACAAAAAAGGAGAGAAAGAGGGGGAAGAAAGGAAGGAATGGAGGAGAGAGAAAAGGATTAGAGAGAAAGAGAGAGAGAGAGAATTATTTACACCGCGGGAATAAGTTATGTGAGGACAGACACTCGCAGCAAGAGGCGATGACGGGGGTGATATTATCTTCGTCTGGCGGATAATACTTCGTCAGACGATGGTGAGAGAGAGAGAGAGAGAGAGAGAGAGAGAGAGAGAGAGAGAGAGAGAGAGAGAGAGAGAGAGAGAGAGAGAGAGAGATCCTATGTAGAGTTAAGTTTGTAGGTAAACTCAAGTTAAATCGCCAAGTTAATTTAAGGTTAAACCAGCAGGTAAACTAAAGGTAATCCCTAAACAAACCCAAGTAAAATCCTGAAAGTAAACCCAAGGAAAACCAAGAGTAACCTCCAGGTAAACTCTGATAAGGTCCATCACTCAGCCCCCCACACAAAGACGGCGAATCAGAGCGACTTCACTGTGGGTCAGGTGGGGGGAGGGGAGGGGAGGGGCGGGGAAGGGACCAGGAGACAAGAGGAGGCGGAAGAGGGGAAAGAGGGAAGGATAAGAGAAGATAAGAGGAGTAGGAAGAGAGAAAAGGAGTAGGAGGTGAAGTAGAACAGTAGACAAAAGGAGAACAAGAGGAAAGGAAGAAGTAGGAAGGGAGGAGGAGGAGAAAGAGATGGAGAAGAAAGAGAAGAAGTAGAAGGGGAGGAAGAGGAAGAAGAAGGAAGAGAGAGGAGACAAGAGGAGAACAATACGACAATAAAACCAGTAAACACGTCCCACCCTGAACTAATCTGTTATTGACTGACCCACAATGTGCATTCTCTCTCTCTCTCTCTCTCTCTTGTGCGAGCATTCTCTTTTAAATACTCTCTCTCTCTCTCTCTCTCTCTCTCTCTCTTGTGCGAGCATTCTCTCTCTCTCTCTCTCTCTCTCTCTCTCTCTCTCTCTCACGCATGAATATATTCTTTTAAAAACACAATGTATATCACTTTTTTTTATATAACCATTCTCTATCACACACACACACACACACACACACACACACACACACACACACACACACACACACACACACACGAACGGACAGAAAGATGATCAACAACTAGGGTAGGTTAGCCTTTTCAATAATAATAATAATAATAATAATAATAATAATAATAATAATAATAATAACCACCACCACTACCATTACCTCACTAAGCTAGACAAGACCCCCCCCCCCAACACCCAGTACATGTCTCCTATGTGATGTAAATATTCAAAAATCTGTTTTACATGGCCCAGGCATCTTGAATAGGCCTAGGAGACGCCAACTCTCTTAGGCCTAAGCCATCAGCCGGGCCAGCATGCTGTTAGGGAGAACATTTGTATGCCAGTGTAGTAAGGATGATGGCTAGGTGGGGATAGGCCTAGCTGAGATGAACTAGCCCCAGCTCTCTCTATATCATAAGGCGAGGGAGGGGATAGATGCAACGGATAGGCTTATGCACTCTCCATCTCACTACATATAGAATAAAAGCTAAATGGATATAGAGGCCTATGACCTCACATCACTCCATCATAGGCAATGGATAGTTAATTACAATGAATAGGCCTATGACCCCTCCATCTCACTTCATCATAGGATAATAGCGATGATGGATAGGCCAATGAAATCCCAATCACTTCATCATAAAGAGGAGGAGAGCATCAATGGATAGGCCTACCAAGGGATGGATAGCCCAAAAGGATAGGTCTATCATCCCTCGACTTATCCCCTGGCTCATCTTAATGGTGTGTCAAGTAGGAGAGAGAGAGAGAGAGAGAGAGAGAGAGAGAGAGAGAGAGAGAGAGAGAGAGAGAGAGAGAGAGAGAGAGAGAGAGAGAGAGAGAGAGGACACAAAACCAAACCAAACAAAGAGCAACAGACAACAACAATTAATTCAAAACAACAATAAAAAAAACCCTTAAGTCAATCAGAGAAGACGTCTATTGAGCTCTCTGACGCAACTGATAAAAGATCGTAAAGCAACTAATAAAAAAATGCATCCTTGTTAAGAGAAACGTATATAGTGCTTGTCTACGCAACTACATCCATACATATAAACACACGCACATGGACATATATATACACACACATACATACATACATATAAACACGCACACACAAATATACACACATACACAAACATACATAACCCGGTACATACATAAGAACGTCTGTCAGTCATTCAAAGTAGAAGAATTTCATGGAGTTAAGAAAATAAAAATAGCGCCACCAGTTCTTGGCTAAATAAAGGAGGAAGCTTAAAGAACTGTGATAAAAGAGGGAGAGAGGGGGAGAGGGAGGAGAGAAGAGGGGGAGAGGGAGGAGAGAAGAGGGGGAGAGGGAGGAGAGAAGAGGGGGAGGGTGCCGATAAAAAGACCCGATACGAGAGGTTAGTCCGTGCCGATACAAGAAGCTAAACCGCGCCGATACAAGAGCCTAGTCCATGCCGATAAAAAAAGCTAAACCGTGCCGATAAAAGGTGTGGTTAATAGCGGTCATGATTAACAAGAGTGGTGGTCCGATTCCAGGTACTAACGGGCCCTGGAAGACAATGGACGAGTCTCTGGGTTAATGTCCTGGGCCCTGTGTGTGTGTGTGTGTGTGTGTGTGTGCGAAAAAGACGTACATAGTGTAATCTTTAGTGTATTCGGCTCATTCACACACACACACATACACAAAATGACGTCACTTCTGGTAGGTATATCAACAGGTCAGTTCTGTTTGTCAGTTTCCCAAAGACATGGCTTAAGATGTTGTGTCAGATGAGTCAGGTGTGTGGGGGGGAAGGTAATTAGTGGGGTTTAAATCTCCAGGTGTACAATGCAGGTGTTATGATTTTAGCTGACCTCTCTCTCTCTCTCTCTCTCTCTCTCTCTCTCTCTCTCTCTCTCCCCTTCTCTTTGTCCCTCCCTTCTCTCTCCCCTTCTTCATACCCGATTCTCTCCCTCAAATTCCTCCCTCACCCCTCACCTACCTACCCCCTCACCCCTCAGGCAGACATTTCCGGCCACCGTGTGTCTAATATGGAAGGTGTGGGGGAGGGGGGAGGGGGGGGAGATGTCGCTTCCTGTACGAACATGTAATATAACACTGACCGAGGCGGGGAGGGGGGGGAGGGGGGGGAGGGGGGAATCAAAAGCCAGTCTGGGTTTATGAAGGAGACAGGGGGAGGGGGGGAGGGGGGGTTCAAACACTAGCCAGGGATTATGAAGGGAGGGAGGCAGAGGGAAGGGGGATTTGAACGCCAGTAAGGGTTCATGAAGGGAGGGAGATAGGGAAAGAAGAGGGGGGAAGGAAAGGGGAAGGGAGAGGATGAGAAGGGGAGGGGGTAGAGAAAATCCCCCCCCCCCCTCCCCCGCAAATCAACCCCACGTAAATATAACATACAACACAATACAAATAACAAATTGTATGATAGAAATAACAGGGTTGGTGTTCGTGGCGAGGAAAAAACCCCGAAGAAAACGCCAGTAAGAGTGAACGGGAACTGAACCAAAATATTATGATGTTGTTATTTACACCACAATAACCCAACTCTCACTACACAATTCCCAGTTTTTTTTTTTAATATTATTTTCACCGTGACTGACACTTCCTTTGTGTTGGGAGTTACTAATGATTTAAAACAGTTACTTGATATTACTTGATTTAAAACAGTTACTTGATCTTACTTTGTATTTTGTTATCTAATGCGAATCTCACTACGGGGTAATGAATGTTATCAAATAGTAATTATAATGTATAAATTTGGGTGATAAAATATTAATATATACAATAATTACGGTCATTAATACGAATATAACAATACTGATACAAAAACAATAATAACTATAATAAAAATACTACTAATAAATAATAACAATAATACTAGTAATAATAATAATAATAAAATAACAATACTAATGGCAAAAAATATTAATCTACAATAATAGTAATAGTAATAATAATAATAATAAGAGTACGAATATTAGTCCTGTCTGCAATACGGCGTGTGGTACATGTTACTTGACACTAAACTTCGATCTTAAGGTATTGATTATATTTCTGTTTTAGTCACCCCTTCCTCCCTCCCCTCTCTCTTCCTTTCCCCCTTTACTGCTCCCTCCCTCATATTATAGCCTCTCTCTCTCTCTCTACTGCTTTCTATAAACCTTTCCTTCCCTCCTTTCCCATCCTTCCTCCTATCACATTAGGGCCTCACACACCCCTCCCTCCCTTTCCATCCCAGTTGTAAATCCGACAACAAATCCTCCTCGGGCTCTGGATGGGATTTTTTTTTGGGGGGGGGGGGGGGGGGGGGTAAATCGGCGTGTGCGCCTGTGTCCGATTTATGTATATCGTTCCTAGATCAGCCGTGTAGACTCCGTTCACCCGTTCCCTGTCACACTTACTCAGCCATTCATTCAGACGTACACGTACAGCCGTCCACTCAGCCATATGCATTCAGCCGTACACATCCCCTCAGTCACACACGTCCACTCAGCCGTACACGCCCACTCAGCCGTACACGTTCAGCCGTTCATTCATTTTCCGTACCAGATGTTAGAGCTGGGAGCTACAAAGGTGGAGAAATGAGAGTCGGCCTTTGATGTCTGGGAGCACGGAGGGGAGGGGGGAAGGGGGGGGGGGAGGGACAATCAGTGGGAGACGGAGCGATCAGAGAAATAAGAGGGAAGGAAGGAGGATACAGAGAGGGGGAGGGAGAGAAGGAAGGAGGAGGAGGGTAGAAAAGAGAGAGGGAGTGGGAAAGGGGGCGATCAGAGAAATAAAAGGGTAAAGGAAGGAATATCCACCTCCGTGTCGTAATTTATATGAGCAAGTTAAGATACTTTCTCCCATCTCAAGAGCAAAATAAAATAACTTAGGAGCCCTTTGAGAATCCATCTTTATATCGTAACTTAAGTCAACAAGTTACATTAAATCATCAATTACGTTAAATAAAAATTACCCTACGAACTTTTAAGAATTTCGTGTCTCGTGAATCACTTAAGATAAATTACTCACGGGGTCAATTACGAGAATAAATTACCTTAAGACAGAGAGAGAGTCTTAAGGTGAGGCTGTGAGATGTGATGACAACCACCTCTGAGGAATAGATTTACTCAGGAGTCTCTATAGGACACCTGACACCTGCTGAAGGAGTTCCACTGGGGGAACACCTTGGTGGCTCTCATTAATAGTACCTGACAGTGTGTGTGTGTGTGTGTGTGTGTGTGTGTGTGTGTGTCCTCTGGTGTATGTAGGGGGGGTGGGGGGCAGGGTGAGGGAGAGGTGAGGGAGGGAGGGGGGAGGAGGGAGATGGTGGTGGTGTTTATTTTGAGGTTTTTAGTATTAATCTGTCTCTCTCTCTCTTCTTTCCTTCCCACTCTTTCTTCCCTCTCCCATCCACCCTTCCCTCCCTCCCTCCCTCGTCATATTTCATCAGATGTAAAAGTGACTCAGGTCTTTGAGGAGCTCCCAGTGTTAATCACCTCAGAATGACGCGACACGCTGCCTCTCATCCACCACTCAGCTCACGTCTTTCATATACAGCTCTTAAAACATGCTAAGACTTAACCTAACCTAACAGCTATATAAAACAACAAAAGCCTTTAAAAAAAAACACATACCTTATCTTCAAAAAAAAAAAAAAAAAAAAAAATATCCCAATATCCTTTAATAAACTACAAAAAAATACATATATACCAAAACCTTAAAAAAAATTCTATCGTATATGCCACCAAAACACAACTATCGTACACGCTTTGAATATATCCGACAGCGGGAACAAGTGCGCATCAGAGGGCGACTGGTGTCCGGCGTCAACATTTTACACCCCGACAAGTGTAGCCGTCCTGGAAGTGTTTATTGCGGTCGAGTCACCTGGTTTATTGTTAGGTTTTGTATTTTTAGCTTGTGATCTGAGGGTTGTTTTATTGTTGTGGTTTATTTATTAGCGTTATTAAAATATATTCATGTCATTAGGAGGCGAAAGAAGGGCAGGGGAGAGGAGGGTTGGGGAGGCTGTGGAAGGGGGTGTATTAGCCCTGCCTAACACATAGTAATGGTTATATAAACAATGTATATAGCCCTCATTTATATAACCATTACTGTCTCTTAGATAGGGGCTAATACATAGGTATATAAATGTGGGCTGCATAGAAGGGAAGGGTGGAGGGACGCTGGGGTAGAGGGGCGCTGGGGTGGAGGGGCGCAGGGGTGGAGGGGTGGAGGGATGGAGGGGCGCTGGGGTGGAGGGATGGAGGGGTGGAGGGGCGCTGGGGTGGAGGGATGGAGGGGTGGAGGGGCGCTGGGGTGGAGGGATGGAGGGGTGGAGGGGCGCTGGGGTGGAGGGATGGAGGGGCGCTGGGGTGGAGGGATGGAGGGGTGGAGGGGCGCTGGGGTGGAGGGATGGAGGGGTGGAGGGGCGCTGGGGTGGAGGGATGGAGGGGTGGAGGGGCGCTGGGTGGAGGGGCACGGTGGTCTACTCTACAGCCTGCAGTATGCTGGGCCACATTCCTCACAGCTGCCGTCCCTCTGGTCACACGCCTTCCCTTCTCCCCCAGTGAACGCGTGGCCAAGTAAACCCCAGGTAAACCCCAGGTATATTCCAGAGTAAACCACAGTTAAACAAAATGTAAACTTCACGTAAAACGCATGTAAACTCGAGTAAACCCTAAGTGAACTCGAGTAAACCACAGGTAAACCCTAACTAAACCTAAACAACCACTACCTATACAAAGTAACCCTCCCAACAACCCCCACGGCACACGTTCAGCATAACACACGTACTGCGGGCGGGCGGGCGGGCGGGCGGAAGGTGAAATGAAAGCCAAGTGTAACGATAACTCCACGACAATGAAAACAGCGGGCGGAGGGGTGGGCGGAGGGGTGGAGGGAGGTGGGAACCATTCACAAAAGGCGCATAAGTACATCACTAAAAATAGAAAATAAAAACAATAATGAAATCAACAAAAATATAAACAACAATTGGTAAAACTTAATATTTAGCCTCAGGTCGTAAAAGGACACCCAACTGTTCCTTTCCTTAACTCCTTCTCTTCTTATTCCTCTCTTCTTCTTCTCCTTCTCTTCTTATTCCTCTCTTCTTCGTCTTCTCCTTCTTCTTCTCCTTCTTCTTCTCTTCTTCTTCCTCTTCTTCTCCTTCTTCTTCTTCTTCTTCCTCTTCTTCTCCTTCTCCTTCTTCTTCTTCTTCTTCTCCTTCTTCTTCTTCTTCTTCTTCTTCTTCTACTTCCTCTTCTTCTTCTCTTCTTCCTCTCTTCTTCCTGGTTGCCGTCCCGTTTAGTTCACACAATTAGCGACCACTAGCCGTCTGTCTTGATGGTGGTAGTTGTGGTAATTGTGGTAGGTTTGGTGGTTGTGGGAGGGGAGGGGGGATGGTGAAGGTATAGTGGTGGTAGGGGTGGTTGTGGGAGGGGAGGGGGGATGGTGAAGGTATAGTGGTGGTAGGGGTAGTTGTGGGGGCGGTTGATGGTGGTTGATAAGTGATTGTTGGTAGTAATAGTGGTTGTGATTGATGGGGGATGATTGTGGTAGTTATGGATGGTAAGAATTGTGGTGGGGGTATTGACTGGTAGGATAGTATAGGTTGGTGGTAGTGCTGATTGTGGTTGACGAGAAGAGAATGGTGGTTGTTGTAGGTGATGAGAATGAAGTTAATGGTGTTGGTGGTGACGATGAGTGTCATGCCAATGGTGGTTACAGGTGGTTGATGGTGGTTGACGGTGGTTGATGGTGGTTCCCGAGAAATAAACCAGACATTTTTACAACCACAATTCAACCATTACCGCAACACCTAATGGCCGTAATAACGAACACTTCTACAGAGAGAGAGAGAGAGAGAGAGAGAGAGAGAGAGAGAGAGAGAGAGAGAGAGAGAGAGAGAGAGAGAGAGAGTCCTTTAAACGAACAACCTTTCAAGAAAAACTCATTAGCGAAACTTGTAACAGGTGCATGACGAGTATGTCTGTCTGTCTGTGTGTGTGTGTGTGTGTGTGTGTGGGCGTAGGCGATAGTGCATGGGTGTGCGTGTGTAGACGTGGGCGTGTGTGTGTTGGGGGGGGGGACGTACACCTTAAGACTGTCACGGGGGAGGGGGGAGGGGAGGGGGGTGGGTGCAGTGTTGCCCTCACCGTAACTGTTCCCGACATCAACATGGCTACCACACACACACACACACACACACACACACACACACACACTTTATATATAGCAACAAAAATGGAAATAAAAATAAACAAGAAGTTAATAAAATAAATACAAAACAGATAAAAAGGAGAACAAGAGAGAGAGAGAGAGAGAGAGAGAGAGAGAGAGAGAGAGAGAGAGAGAGAGAGAGAGAGAGAGAGAGAGAGAGAGTACGTGAGAATAACAACAGCTGTTAAAGTTTTCATATTGGTCATTGTCCTTCCCCTTCCCCGCCCTCCTCAGCCACCACCCCCTCCCCCCCCCTTCATTACTGCAACCACCACCCCTTCCCTCCCTCCCACCACCACAACAATCATCTCTCCCCCACCACAACACCAATCACCCCTTCCCTCCCCACCACAACAACAATCACCCCTTCCCTCCCCACCACAACAACAATCACCCCCACCCCATCAACACAACCACCACCAAAATAACCACCCCAACCACAATACCAACCATCGTCCTCTAGACCACAAAAATCCCTTTACCCATCACGCCCACCTACCCTCCCTCACGCCCACCCGTCCTCCACGACCCGCCCACCCTCACATTTAGGTCACATGAACTCTACCGTTGCAAGGTCGAGAGGGTTATCAACTCACCCCAGCGACGCCCACACCCACCGCCCACACCCACCGCCCACCACCACCGCCCACACCCACATCCTCAAAGGCTCATAACATATTTTCCATGATTCCTAAGTCGATTTTTCTTCCTAATCCGTTGAGGTAAGAAGGAACCACGTGCAGATTACTAACCCCAGCTTAACTCACATGAAGATTAGTCCCCCAGCTTATCACACGCGAAGATTAGTCCCCCAGCTTATCACACATGAATATAAGACACCCCAGCTTATCACACATGAATATAAGACACCCCAGCTTATCACACATGAATATAAGACACCCCAGCTTATCACACATGTACTGTAGATTAGGCACCCCAGCTTATCCCACGTGCAGATTAGGTACCCCAGCTTATCACACACGAAGATTAGGCACCCCAGCTTATCCCACGTAAAGATTAGTCCCCCAGCTTATTTCACCAGATGATTGACATGAGCATAGTGATAATTTAACCCAGCTACGACTCGAACACAGTGATAATTTGACTTCAATAATTCACCCGTGGATTATGGATTACCGGACGGCTGAGATGATGACCTACTTCCGGTCGGCCATCTTGGATATCACCGAATATTACTGAAATAAAAGGATAACGGATTTTTGTTGTTGTTGTTGTTTGTGTATTGTTGTGGAGGCATTATTTGGTTGGGCTAGTTTGTAGATCTGTCGGAAGCAATGAGAGGGGGAAGAGGGAGAGGTGGGAGAGGGGAAGAGAAGGGTGGGAGGGGAGGGAGAAATGGGAAGGAAATGGAAGAGGATATAATGAATGGGTAGAAAGGGAGGCAATGGGATAGGGAGAAAGAGGGAGAAGATAAAAACAAAGGTGAGAGAGAGAGAGAGAGAGAGAGAGAGAGAGAGAGAGAGAGAGAGAGAGAGAGAGAGAGACGCTGACTCATCACCCATAACTATCTCTCCCTGATGCGTCGCCCGTTCCTTGTCGAACTCCCGGAGCTTGGCCAACCCTTCCTTCCTCCCCCCCCTCCCTCCCTTTCCTTCTGAAACATGACGCCCCTTGTTGTCTCTTGGATGGAAGGAACACCCGCCCCCTGTAGACGGTGTGTGTCTGTGTGAGTATATTCGCCTCACAAGCAAGTAGTCCTGGGTTCGATCCCCGGGCAAGGTGAAACTATGGGCAAGTTTCTTTTTTTGCGCCATTTGCCTCTGTCTACCCCAGCAGTAATTGGCAACCTGGAAGTTAATCGATTTACGGCTCGTATTCGCTGCAGCTGGCGAGTTGTCCGGTCTTCTTGGACTATTCCTTGCCACTGGGTCATGCAACTCGTTAACTCAGGGTGTGGTTGTTGTGTTGGTGACAGCTTCTACACCTTAAACAACTTCTCGCCTTGGTGACCCTTGGTGCGGCCAGCCATGTATGGTAAGCATGGGCAGTGACACTAATAAAATAAAAATATAAAGTAAATAAATAAAATGATCACTTGCCAGGTACCATCAACCACTGGTGTACATCACACACCATTACCCATCCCCCCCCCTTCCTCATTACCCTTGATCACCCATAATAACCTATTGGGCTTGAGGCTCTCGTTCACTGTGACACCTGATGTATGTGTGTGTGTCCACCTGAAACACATGAGCCAGGTAAAACGAAGGTAAAATATCTCCGCCGAGGGCAACATCATCCCCTGACTCGACGGCCCATCTCCCCTCCCCTTCTCCCTCTCTCTCTCCCTCCTCCATCTCCCCTTCTCCCTCTCTCTCCCTCCTCCATCTCACCTCGTGACCTGAGATCCAACGCTGTAATCTTACTGCTTGAGCTGCACTGCAATAAACATAGGCAAGACTTCACCTAACGGATCACCTGAGTATTAGCCCCTCAGTCTACACTCCACTTGAAGATTAAACACCCTAACCCTACCTGGCAGCTTAGATTAATTTAGTAAGTTATGTTAGGTAAAATAAGCTGGAGTGTCTTAATCTTCATGTGACCTCGAGTATTCTCAAATAATGCGACATCTCAGAGAAAACACACACGAACACACACACAGAAACACACACAGAAACACACACGAACACACACACAGAAACACACACAGAAACACACGAGGGAAAAGTTTACTCGCCCCAGTTGTATTCTTTAGTAAGCCGCCAGCGTCCACCACAAGGGTCTCAGAGCGTGCCAGTCGACCTCTCACTAACAAGGCTTTCCAGCATCTGACCTCTGACCTCATAATACAGGCTTGACCTCATAAATTTGTTATAGTCTATCAATACGCTCTAACAGGGAGACGATGACCCAGCTGAATGACTCAATTACAGCAGAATGGTTGTTTATTTAATACCTATTCGTTTCTTTTTTGTACGCAATATATATTTTCTACTACACACAATCCATTGAATATTAATTATCTCTTCTCATCTTCAACATCATTTACATATTAATCTCACTTTGTCTGTTCAGTTCACCAATATATCTGACATGTATATAAATCATTTTATTGTTATTATTTGCAGTTCAACATTTAAGCTTCGCGACAGCTGTTTTAACATCAGATAACTTCCACCGTCAATCCCCCCTTGCATCTGAACACACTGTACTGCCACCTTACTTTCTATAATAATAATGTTAAGTTTAATATCATAATTACACCGTATTTAACTATGTATATAACAAAAATTGTATTGTATTTACTTAAATTTAATAAAAAAAAGTTAAACAAATACTCCTGCCAGCTAAATGCTTCGTGTAAATCAAAGTATTAATTTCAGTGTTTACACCAGACAGGAGGGAGAAGTAACGTACACACAGAAGACAAAGTACGTTCATCACAGCTCAGGCGTCGCTAATCTTGAAAGTCCAAATGGTGTCGATATTACACTCACCCACGACTACATTTTGATAAAACATTTTCTCGTCCTGAGGTAGGGGACAAAATTAGCATAGGAAACCTTGAGTATCGCCCTACATATCTCTACCTTCCCCCCCCCCCCCCCTTTACAATAGTCTACTCTGCCATAGGTTACGTTCCCTTACCCTCAAATTAATTCAAGTACGTGTTGGCTTAGCAGAAATGGGTTTAATTATTACTGTAGTAGCTTAACGTTAAGGTTGGGAGCGACTGTAGAATCCAATATCAAATAACTGATGTACATTACTATATGCTCCGCCCAGTTTTTTGGCTTCCTTGACAACCCATACAATTTCTGGACGCTGATTGACTGCTGGTTGCTAAGTGAGTCGCCATGACACATTAACAAATTGATGACGTTTGTTTTCTTCATCGATTAAACGGGAATTGTCACCTGAGAAAATGTCATTAAATTAAACAAAACAAATACAACAACAACAAAAATAGCCATAAATTTGCCTGTGTGGCGTCGCGACTCAACAACCAATCATCTTCCAAGAATTATAACGCTTGTCCAATCAAAAGTAATCGGAGTTTGACAGATTACTTCAAATCCTAATCTAACCCTAGTCAACTGGTGGGGAGTAAGGGGGGGGGATTAGGGAAAGGGGGTTCTACAGTACCCTGGCATGTAAGAGGTTAGGTTGGATCGAGTTACAGTGCTTCCTCTACGGTGTGTCTCTAACTGTCCCGAGGGAAATAAAACAATCAGGGTACACGCCAACAACAACTGCCTTCCGCTGATTTATTGGGAGCCCATGATTGTCTATGGGGGTGACGAGGACCACGGCTGGCCAATGTTACAAAAAAAAGAAAAAAAAGAACCGCAAACAGGACTGAGGAAACAATTTATTTTTTCAGGTAACAATCCAAATTTAACCTAACCTAACCGAACCATTCCTACCCGCGGATAGTTAGGTAAGATTGGGTGATTTCGGGTCCTCTGCCTTCAAATAATAATAATAATAATAATAATAATAATAATAATAATAGTACCAGGATTTGTCTTACCGATTCAATATGCGAAAACCGTTTCTCACCAGCACTGATCTTGAATAAAACATTAATAACTACACCGAGAAACACAAAGGGGTATATACCTGTATGAAGAAAATAAATTAAATATATCACATTAATTAAAAATAAAACTTCCATACAAGGTTAAGGTTAGGTTAAGACGCGCGCCTCATACACTGCCACCCATTAAAAAAGTCACAGACGTACACGTTATGTGCGGTTTAGGCATGTTTGGAGATTTGTCGTACGATGTTAAGAGACAAGGGATGGTACGTGGGAGAGTGTGGGGGTTGGGTACTAGTTCTCAGATGGCCTCCACATATGGCACACCTAGGAGGTCCCATGAGTAGGTTAAGGGATGAGAGGGGAGGGAGGGAGGGGTAGCAGGTGGGATGGTAAGCATGTAGGAGGTAGTGGGTGGTGGGGGAGGGGGGGGCGTTCGGGGTGACGTGGTTCCTGGCGTCACAACTGCTGGAGGATTCAGTCTCTCTCTCTCACCTTAGGCAATGAGGTACATATTGCAGCAAATATAATCTGATGTATTTTATAAACTAATTAATTAAAAATATAAAAATTCCTCCTTTTCTTAATAAATAACAAAAATCCTTTTCAAAATACATGATAGTATAGAAATCTCTCCTCTTTTAATAAATAATAAAAATTTATATAAATTCACATTCGTGATTCCATTACAATGTACAATTTTCCGGTGAAAGAATCCATGAGGCCTCTACTGCGTCAACCAGCTTAAATAATACTGTACTCCACTATACTGTGCAGGTAAAGTATTCTGTACATGACCGCACTATGCTATTGTTTTATGAAATATTTATCAGTAAAAGGCTTTAGGTGATCCAACCGGTAAGGTTAAGCGGTGTACCAGAAATATGAAAAACCAAAACATATTTAAATTTTTAACCTCTTAAACCGATGTACGGGTTTATAATATGAAATAATCGGTGTGTAAAAATCTTCCCCCACTTCATTTTTCCCAAGGCAATTTTAAAGTTTTGGCTCTATCAAGGAGTTTCAGAACTTTCATGACAATATATTCATCGAAAATGTTCCAAAATAAACCGCGTAGTGTTTATACAGAATCATGTAACATAACACATTAAAATACCATAGTGATATTTAATAGGCCTATAACAGTATCAAAATGTAATCACTATAATTTAGGTCTCCCGTAAGCAATGTTTATATACCAAGAATGAGTCAATCTATCCCATGAGATTCTGTACAGCATTTGTGAGGTGAGACCGTTGGTAGGTGGTCAAATGGGCCAAACTTTCCCTACCCTATTTTACCCCATCCAAACCGAACCACATTAGGACCCCTCAGTGTTATGTTACACTGTGTCTAATAGGATGGGAACCCAATTAACTAATCACACCACCAGTTTAGAAATACCCAGTTGTTTTTATTACACATTATTGGTAAAAAGTAGATTTGTTTATGATGGGTAAATGAGTAATATATGTGGAAGAAATTGTGATGAAATACTAACTTATAATATTATCAAAGTCCATAATATAATAAAACTTACTTATAGGCCTAGTTAGTATAATAATTTGACCAGTTTTACAGGTAAGTGGATAATGTACTTCTACTTATTTCATTATAATTCTTGTCTAACATGTATAGTATATACTATACGGTCTTCACACTACTATATCAACCCTGAACTATTTTTCTATTTATTATCCTTCTCAATATATATATTCCGACTCAATACCAAGAACTCATTAAAGTAATATTATATCATATAATCCGCTAGACTTTCCATCACTCGTAATTCACCTTGCTGATATGCCATATATATATATATATATATATATATATATATATATATATATATATATATATATATATTTATATATACACATATATATAATCAAACTAAATCGGATTTTCTCTTTCAAATATCATGTGACTGTTCCAGCATTCACCGGCTATCCCAAAACCTGAGCCAATTTCTGATCTCTCCTAGTACTGCATACACCTCCCACATCACACTCGCCGCCACTGCCCCTGCCCTTAGCTTACGTAAATACAGCTGCAACTTAACCATTCATAAATTATTAATCTTGCACTGGCATTAAAACGCATGTCTACGTGTACTTTCGACAATCTTTAATCACAGGAATCGTTTGACTAAATCATCTGAAAGAGAAGTTGCATAAACTAATTCCTTTGGGTTAGGCTCACACATGCCAACTACATACGGAATCAAACAGTTACTTCAAACATCAAATTTATCGTGTATCTATATCTTCACTTCAAAATTAGACCTTCAAAAATATTCTTCCTAAGTTGAATATCGAACAACTGGTATGACAAGTTTGAACCATTAAAGGATTCAGAATTGCCATGACACACACACACACACTACAAAGGTCACCTCTACAGTACACACACACACACTAAGAAAAACAGTATGGTATCGAGCCAACACAACTGGTATTTTAATCTAACGATGAAGACAGCAAGAACCAGACTTGAGAGGCTGAGTAGAATCCCTCCCTAGATACAACATAATCAGGAGCAGGACATGAGAACCCCATCGTTGCTATAGCTAAGTACAAGAAAAGCCCCGGGCGATAAGTAAGGAAGATTGCCTGCCACTATAGCGCTTCTGAACACACTAAACAAAGAATTCTTCCGCCCCTCTCCACCGCTAGCCTACGTGAGCTGTCTCCAAGGCTGAGGCTCAATGAATTTACTTTGGTCTTCAGTCGCCACGGTGAACCTGTTTAATCTTACTGGAAAGTTGGGAAAGGACTAATGTAAGATACAATAGTTAAATGTATAAACCAGGAATAAGTACTGGTAGTAATGTGACCGATAGATTACCCATTTAAAAAGGTGAGAATATTGGAACCAGTTATCGTAAACAAACAGATTCCGTATATATTATCCCACCATTAAAAAAGTTATTTATACCGGAATAAATCATCCAATATTTTAAATACACTGTTGCCGTACCTTCAGGATTTTTTTTAGTAATTCAGTATAGTTTATAATACTCACAAAAATATACAGTACCTAAATGTAAAGCATACATATAAACTCAGCACTTAAAATTTTAATACTAAAGATCTATACAATGTTACAAACGCAAGACAACACAAATCATCGAAGCTAAATACCGGGAATTTAATACTGGAGTAAGTAAAACATTTTCTAGACGTTCCGAGACATTAACGAATTGTTTTTTGTACTCTCAAGTCTTTTCGCAGGAACTTTAATAATGAAGAATGCATTTAGGAACATTGTCCACATTATGTTAGTCAACAAATCTATGTATAAAACCGAACGAAACGCAATTGGATATGGAGTGAAAATATAAAATAAACCGTAACACTAAAGACCATTGGGCTTTGAATTCAGCTACGGTACGATAACAACTCTAACTAATAAACAGCACTGAGAGAGAGAGAGAGAGAGAGACCATCAGTTCCTGTAATGGTGTACAAGGGAGGGAATGAACCGCACATAATATCCACTAATAGTGATGCCAACTGACAACCAAACGGAGCGGAAAGAGGAAATGGAAACCCAATAATTGTAGCGATATATATTACAGAAAGGGATCAGGTGGGAGGGGAAAAGATAAGGCACGAGGGAACTCCATTTTAACCCTAAAAGATAATGTTAAGTTGCTGCTACTGGGCCAGAGTTCGCCCCTTCTCGCTTATAATTGTACTGTATATTGGCCCTTTGTGACACGAAGCAACGACATTTAATTTAACCTAGAGATTTGATGTTTGTGCTAAAGCCACTTCATAAAATTATACACAGGCCACCATCCCTCCCCCCCCCCCCAAAAAAAAATCGATTAAATGGCATTCGTCTTAAAGCAGCCGACAATAATAATTTTAAGAACTTGTATGTATTACAAGTAAACTGACAACTACATATAACAGAAACATCACATAAACAAAACTACAGCAGAAAAAAAAGATTATCAACTTATCCTTGACGATTTTCAGGACATCAACCACTTCATAAATACAGCAAACGAATAACTGAACACAGCAACATTTCAAGTGCCACCTATCAAAATAAGTTTTCAATGACTCATGAATATACTGCAGTGCACCCTAAAAACACATAATGATGTAAACTAACGGGTTTCTAAAGCATATACTAAATACACTAGAATATTCTCAGCTTTATAAGTCCAGGGAATGGCGTGTTTACATTCAACAAGCGCCTACCAGATGTGGGAGACGTCGCCGCGTAGCTAAGTACCAATGACACTACTTATGCCCTTGTAAGTTGGCTGATGTTTATCTTAGTGGTACAGTATCGCCAGATCTACGATATATAGAGGCATAGTCACATTTCTTTCCTCAAATCTCAGGGGAGCATTAATCGGCGGCAGTATCCCAAAGTTTTCCAGTTCCCGGAGATTTTTATATCCCCTCCCCCCCAGATTAGCTATCATTCGGTGTCTGTTGACATTTCTCATGAGGGGGCCCCCATGCCGGCCCTAGGATGGGTATGGATGTCCTAATTTATTATCAGCTGAGCCGAACATGCGGTGGTCAGGTCTCCTGGAGCGCATGGAATGTTTACAAAGTGACCCAGACTCACTCTCCTCCATCTCCTGCCTCTCAAACACCCCCACTCCATCTTCCTCCTACCAAGCCCACTCCAACCTCTCTTAGGCTAATACCACTCCATCTTTCCCTCTCTACCTTCCCCTGTAGGGTCAACTCCATCCTTCCCCCGTTAGTCTCTCTCCTTCACCGGACCAACCCCTCTCTAACTATCCCTGTCGGGCTCCACTCCATCCTTTAGACATTAAGGATGGCATTAAAGGAAACGCGATAACTCCTAAGAATAACCTTCGGTATTGAACTTAGGTGGATTCCCACCCATGTTGGAATTAGGAATCATGATCGTGTAGAACTTGAATTGAATTGAAACAGTTTATTTAGCAAGAAAAACACAGATACAGAGTGGATAATAATAACAATATTAACATGGCTGAGCCAGTTGAGAACCTGAGCTCTCCTGTAGGCACCTGATATACACTGTACAATTATCCCAAGGAAGTATTATGTAACATTTAGAAACATCTAGAATAGTACACATAGCATGGTGGTAATAAGAACATCTCAGAATGTTACCACGATTATCACTTCAATATTTATTTAAGTATTTTTTTTAGATAGACTGGCCAATGAGGCATGTAACAAAGAAACTGTAGACCGGGACCTTGACCTGTCCAATACTGTACTTTAAAACATACAGTACAAGTCAAAATCATGAACTCTGATCTAGAAGAACTGAAAAATGCACAGAGACCTGGTAGTTGTAGCATTAGTAAATACTGGGTGCTACTATGGCGTGCGGTCTACGGCGTGCGGTCTACGGGATGTTTAAGTTAGGTTATACTAAAGATGTCTTTGTAGACCGCACGCTACAGTAGCACCAAAACACAGATCCTTCACCTGCAAGAACCCCCCTTCACGTAACCCACTGCCCCTCCCCCTTCGTCCCCACACCTAACCTACAGCATCTTTTACTTGGTTCTCTCCTCCTCTCCCTGCCTAACCCTACTCCGTTTTTCTCCTTCCTACCAATACCCAATACAATCTTTCTGCACCTTCTCAATCACCCTACCTGAACCAAAAGGATTGTATACGGCAGCCATCACAATAAAAATACTGTAGGGTCTGTCGGGTAATCAGCATTAAATCTGTAATTGTACAAACATGTTCTAGCTAAATTATCTGTTACACTATATTCATAAAGGTAAATGGTAAATTTTGGCCTCAGATACAGCAAATATCACTGACATTTTACTTGAAGGTGTAACAGTAGATGGCGTTCTGTTGTGAAAGATTTCAATCAATTCTGTGCTTAACTCAAAAACAATAATGCAGATAATGGCACTTCAATAGCGTGTATCAAGTGGTAAGCTAGTGATGTTTACTGTGCAACATAATCAATAAGAAAAAGATAAACTACGGAATGTAAATGGTGTTTATTTGTACGTTAAAAATCTTTAATTTCAAAGATCCAAAGGAAGTTATTTCCAAGTATGCATATATCTATCTAGTTGGCTAAATGGGGTGAAATAGCTTACTGAACATAAAAAAATGGAGCTTACTGATCAATCGCAACGGGGAAGGGACGTGAGTATACATTAGCTTTGTTTGAATGTGGGACAGTGTGAATAGCTTGGCGATTACCCTGGGATATGTTGACACAACTATGGGCGGGTTGGCCTTACCTTCAACATTCTCGGTGGCCAAAATGACGATAGTCTTGATGGCAGGGAAGGCCCAGGCCGCAAGGTGGAACCAAGCAGAGTTGTTCTCGATGGCTTCGTGGCTCCACTTGAGTCCTGCCGCCAAGAACCAGGTGAGCGTGAGCACCACCCACCAGATGGAGGCTGCCATGGAGAAGAAGTAGAGTGTCATGAAGACGATAGTGCACCACTGACGTTCCACACCCTGGGTGATGGTTCGCACCATCTGGTCCCTCAGCTCCGGCAGGTGCTTAGGAGGGTCCCAGGGGTCGTCGCAGGCCACACGGTCCCCCTGCACCAGCCCCACGACGTAGGTGGCCGCGATGAACCAGTAACACATGCTGATGAAGATGATGGGTCGCTCAGGGTAGCGGAAGCGACGCACATCGGCCAGGAAGGAGGCGACAGTGAAGGTAGTGGATACCAAGCACACGGCGGCCCACCCACCCACCCAGTGACGTGAGAACTGGAGGTCCTCCTCGTTGAAGAACATGCCGCTACAGGGCGCGCCGCAGTTCTCCACCTCCACCCCGCCCACCCGCAGCTTATACTTCTTTTTCTTGGGCACTCTGAAGTGATGAGGACACTGGAAGTCCTTTCCGGCATACTGAGGGCCGAGTGGAGGAGGCAGGTCTGGACCTGATACAGGGAAAGAGGAAGCTGGCGGGGAGGTGCTGTTCTCCCCTACACATAGCTCCTCGTGAGGACCTGCCGGAAACTTGTTACAATCTAGGGATTCTGGCCACTGAAACCCGAATTTGTTCATGAGGTCCTCGCAGCCGTCCTTGGCGGAGAGACAGAGATGGCGGCAGGGAGGCAACGGTCTGTCCAGGATAGTGCACACAGGCACGTACACGCTACAAAGAAAGAAGTGCAGGTCCTGCGAGCACTGCACCTTCACCAGCGGGAAGAACTGATGCACTTCCATGCCCGCCTCCTCCTGCGTGTGATGGTTGAGAAGGTTAGGCATGATGGTGGTGTTGTATTGTATGTCCTTACACAGCCTGATAGTGATGGGTTCACAGCGGTTGTGTCTCGGCAGCATGTCATGGTCAGAGATGTGTTCAACTCGCCCCGAGCCCAACCTCGTCCCCGCTCCTCGCCCAGCACCGCCTCCACCTCCTGCAGTCATCTGGGCCGCACACAGCGTGGCCCCGAGCAGCAGCAGCAGCAGCAGCAGCCTGGAGGAGGGTGCAGCTGTAAGCCGCTGAGACGCTAGCCTCCTCACAGTGACCGACACCGCCATGCTGTGAACTCACTCTCCAATATCTCACTCCACGCACACCTTCGATTCCTTCCACTCCAGAACACTGATCTTCCTTCTCTAAATTATTCGAACATATCAACTATTCCTTACATTATCCAAAGTATAAGGGGACCACACACGCTTCAGCACCAGAGGGCTGCACACCCCTTGCTCCACTAGGTTCGTATGGCAACTGAAGTCCCTGTTGTTATTTTCCCGAACACAGACCCCGGGGTTGCCATTTTGGAATATAGTATTTCACACTTAACCTTCTATGGGCTCTCCTACGAAGTTTATTCTTATCATAATAGCATAAAAATTCCATTAAATCGTCATATTTAATAAAATCTTAAGAAAATCTGCATATATATATTTCTACGATACTCTGTGGAAAAAATACACGATGAGGCGCTTTACGCAAGATTCTCCATTCAACACCCTGTCAGCCATTGGGTGGCTATGCCGAAACGATATGCGCTGGACCTCGCGATTGGTTAGTTACCACACGAGGGCCAATAGTTGCTCATAGAAGAAAAATGTTCTTGGCGCTCAAGTTAAATCCCATGAGAGAATGTTCTTCGCAAACTTACGGCCATAATGACCCCAGTAGTGGACAGTACAACAAACAGCGAACCTGTGTCATATTGTACTTAGAGAGTTCTATCTCATAATTTTTAATGTTATTGAACTAGTGTATTATTAACTTTGTTACGTGCTTAAAGACCTCCGTCGTAAAGCGCAGAAATAACAATATAGCAGCATAAGAACATGGTGTATCTACCCTGAATCGCTTTGTTTATCCATCCATCTGGCTATATTTCTGCCGGTCTGTATACTTTTCTATAGTGTGCTACCACTTACATCTAACACCATTACTGCCTTATTGTCTCATTAGTTCCATTATATCGACTCGTGTAAATAAGAGCGAATTAAAGAGCAAACAGTAGCAGCTGGTTCAACATGTATGAAAAATAACAATACAGCAATAATATCACAATCACTGTACAATGTAATGCTTGTTATATTCAACCACAAACTTTGTAGTTACTTATACTAATTACTTCCAGGACCCTACTGGAAATAAGCATATGTTGGCTTTATCGATTATCCTTGGTCGAAGAATTGCCTAGTCTTTTTACCATTGTAAACCTACACTGTCTGTGTACATTGTATGCTCACACTGTTTATAGACATGCTGAATTATAATGTACCTGCATTGTCTATAGTAGTAGGCAGCTACCAAACAGGGAGGTACTACCGCCTGGGAAGATATTGGAAGCATAATGTGTTGTCTTGGGGTGCTGGTGGTAGAGTGGTACCGCTCTTGCCTTCGCAAGTGAGATGTCACGGGTTCGATTCCCTTAACTCATGAGACATAAAGGCAAGCATGAACTTAGCATGCTTCCCTGTTGGGCACTGTAAACGCTTCTGCACTTCACCTTACACAAGGATGTAGGGGAGTGCCCAATAAATAATACTAAAAAAAAAAAATATTGTCTAATGGTAGACCCTGCTGCTCTATGACATCACGAAAATTGTGACCAAGTCCCAGGTTGCTCATCTGTCTTTCTGCCTCATTTACACACAATTGCAGGGTCTCAATTGTTTCTCTTACTATTGACATACATGCTGAATCAACATAAACTTATTTGATGATTTTAATGAATATCTATCAATTTATATATATATATATATATATATATATATATATATATATATATATATATTGCACTACAAAACTATGAGCAGTTGTAATTTAGCATAATCTACTGTAGTCGGACCTACGCAAGTCTTTCTAACCTAACACACCAGCGTAGCCACAGGGACCTCAAGGGCAATGGCCCTCTAATCACATTAAATCTATTATAACTAATCGTATACATAAGCGTCCAAGCAGACACACTAGGTACGTATCCAAGTAAAATAGACATAGGGCATTAAAAAATCCTGTTCTGGGTGTAAATTTAACCCAGAGACAGGGTAGCATGGTGGACTCAGTTGACCTGGGCAACCTATCACTGCTTGCCAGGGTTGGGTCCACCTTATTGTCAGGCCACTATGGTGCCAAAGAATACTACCAGCTGTGTCTGTGTCCTACGCTACACAACAGATTTCCTCAAGAACTCTGGTAAGCTCAATAAAAGAATTTCCATGATTGACGAGATAAATGAAGTCAAACTGTGATGCAGTCACCGCATTACAGAATGTATATAGAATCTTTGGAAAGAAACCAGAGGAGAATGACAAGACTAATCCCGGGCATTAGGAACCTTGAATACAGAGACAGGTTAAAGCATCTTAATTTGCACTCCCTCGAGAGACGTAGAGTGAGGGGCGACATGATAGAGGTGTATAAATGGAAGTCAGGGTTAAACAAAGGGGACATTACAAAGGCACTCAAACTATCCAACCAGGAGCGAACTCGTAACAATGGTTTTGAATTAGACAAATTTAGATTTCGGCGTGAAATAGGTAAACACTGGTCTGGAAACAGAGTAGTGGATGAATGGAACAAGTTACCAAATATCATCACTAACTCGAATACGCTGGATAGCTTCAAACATAGGTTGGATGCTTATATGAGCAATAGGGGTTGGGTATAAACGGGACTGCCCAGTATGGGTCAATAGGCCCGCTGCAGTTTCCTCCATTCTTATCAATATCCTTACTCATCTCGTCCTCTTTGGCAAGCACCAGGAGTGACCACACGGAGAAGGCAAGCAATACCAAACCTCTATTGATCTATTCGTTCAGATTGTAATCTTCAAGGTCCTCCTTACTATGGCGGTTTCATCAGCTTGTAAGAAAAGAAGCTTCGGCTTCTCAAATCATACTTGCGCAGCAGCCTACAGTGACACATCAACGTCTGACTGGCCTGGCTGGCCCTCCTCCACCTCCACCATAAATATTGACAAAGTGATAAGAGACTTTGATGCCACAGTTCACCACGAATCATCTTTCTAATGAGTGATGGAGACCAATATTTTGAATTATATGTAAAATTAATTATGGGTTGTGTAAATACATATTTTTATAGCAACTATTAGCTTATTTTCAAATTATTCCTTGCAATGATTTACAAAATTTAAAGCAAGTTTATGAAGGGGGCAATATTTGAGCTCAGGGAAGGTGAATGTGTTGTATCTGAACTGTTCCTGTTACTACGAGGATAACTCTCCAGACTAAACTCAGATATGCTATGATGACTGATACAGTATTAGGTTTTCAACCATAATGAAAAGAGGAAAATATGTGGGTAGATATTTTCTTTGTGGGGTCCCATTGTAAGCAGTGTTTGTGTGTATAAACTTATATTCTTTATGTGTGTATGGATAATAATAATAATAATTAACTCGCATATATTAATGTTGTTGTGTTCGTGTATAACTTGAAAAAAGAAGTAACACTACTGGTACTTGTGTCGACCTCTGCCACACTGTAACTATATAACAAGAGGTTAGAGGAGCGTCGTCAAGCGATACATCCTGCAGCTGCGGCGCGGCAACTACACACAAACCAACTAATCCACCCAGTTTTTCTCGAATAAAATTTCACATCCAACTCTCTACTTCGTTGTAAACTCCTCTAGATTGGGTACCGTAGATGTGATAATATGAATACGATTTGCTTTTAGTTTGAAGAGACCAATTTACGTTGATTCGTAAAAAAAGAAAAAAATAGTGTTTCCTAGCCTTTAATACTGTATACAGTATTTCTTATTATTTTGCGGGGAAATATCACGAAAACAAAGTATCCATAACACTATGAAATGTATGTGAATTTACCGTTCCGTTTGATGATTTAATGAGCATAGGAAGGGTACAGAAAGAATAATATAAAACACATTCCCGTAATTGGCAACTGCATCAAGAGTAAAGTATACCAACTGGCTGAGGCTCCAGAGCGTGGGAGCCAGTTAGTCCTTGTGAGGATATTACGGATTAGAGTCCTGCGCTGCTCCTGGCGGGGCCCCATTGCACTGTCTTTAAAAGCATAGAGTACTACAAAGTTTCACAATGCTTATGAGAGGAGGGCCAACGTTAGGCCGTGCACTCTCCTCATCGCTGTGGTGGGCGTCACTACTTTTGCTAGACATGAGGTGTTTAGCGGCACCAGATTGGGATATTTGGAGGGTAATTACACAACCCACTGCCCCAGATGCCTCTCACTGTGAGCCCATCACTATCCCCCTGTGTAAAACTGACCAAATCCCCTACAACACCACCACCACCACCAGCCTCAGGCGCCACGACACCCAAGAGGGGGCCGGTATGGAAGTTCACCAGTTCTTTCCGTTGGTGGAAATCCAATGCTCACCGGATTTGAATTTGTTCTTATGTAGTGTGTACGTTCCCCCATGCCCAGTCACCCCAGGAAACATAGTGCCTCCTTGTAGAAGCCTTTGTCTGTCAGCTAAGGCGGGTTGTGACACGCTTATGTCTATATATGGTTTCCAGTGGCCGCAGTTCCTGAGCTGTGACAAGTTCCCAGATGGTTCAGAAGATGTGTGTATTGGAAATGGTTCCTCCACTACTGAGCCTCAAGACTCACTCTTAACAAGTAATGATACTGATGTGACAGGCAGTAGCACACAAAGTCAGCAAAACCACACTGTCATTCACAACGAGAATAAACAAAGTGAAAGAGAAAGCGTCAACCAGACTCAGCACGATCAGTGCGAGAACATCAGACTGCCGCTGTGTAGTGACCTGCCTTACACGAGCACCCGCCTGCCTAACCTCCTCCACCATCGCACTCAAGAGGAGGCCACCTCAATGATGCACCTGCTGAGGGTGGCGATCATGACCCAGTGTTCTCCAGATCTTCGACTTCTCGTGTGTGCCATCATCGTGCCACCATGTACCCACCAGCAGGAGGAGAGGCTACCGTGCCGCGAGCTGTGTTTCTCCGTTAACTCCGGTTGTGCGGAACTCATGCAAATGTTTGGCATTCAGTGGCCCTCCACACTAGACTGTAACATGCTACCTTCAGGCCACCACGAGAGATGCATTGGGGCAAATATCACCGATTTTTCAGTGGTCACAGAAGCTACAGCTAACCCCGAACAGTTCGTGATTTACGAAGGAGAAAGTATTTCCACCACAGAGTTGCAGCCTGTGCCAAACAAATGTGAAAGGATAACCATACCTACCTGTCAGGACCTTCAATACAACGACACTATCATGCCGAACGCCTTCAACCACAGCTCCCAGGAAGAAGCACAACTGGAATTGGACCAGTTCTTGCCGCTAATAGAGAGCAAATGTTCAACTAATCTGCAGCTCTTCTTGTGTAGGTTGTTTGTACCAGTGTGCACCCCCATGGAGACATCGCTACTACCTTGTAGAAATCTGTGTCTCTCTGTCGAGGCCGAGTGTGGCTCTGCATTTTATGCACACGGTTCTGCTCAGCCCGTTAAATGTGAGGACCTTGACGATGAGTTGTGCCTGGGGTCTTTCGAGTCCTTGGCTGGTGAACTAGTGCCCTCAACTCCTATGAGTGTGTCTCCAAGGTCGACTACACCTCTTGTGATACACCAACACGTTCCAGAAGGGGGACGCTGTGAATACACCACCTCCAATTTCTGTGTGGATCTATATAACACCACCATCGTACCAAACTTACTTGAACACATATCCCAGGAGGATGCCGCATTGGAAATGCATGGGTTCATGCCCCTAACGCAAATAAAGTGTTCCTCTGACATACTTGCATTCCTCTGCAGTGTCTACATTCCCCCGTGTACATCTTTGGAGCAGCCAGTGCCCCCATGTCGCAGCTTCTGCTATTCTGCCATGGATGGCTGCATTGATGCCTTGAACAGTTTTGGCTTTCAGTGGCCCGAATTTCTGAACTGTGACAGATTCCCAATTGATGATGGGAATGAAGTATGCATCAATGCCAGCTTGTTGCAGCAATCTTTAAACAGTGACCTGGATGCTGTAGATGACTCGACACCATTAACTACAGAACAAAACACAACTCCACCTACTACTGTCAACACAGGACTCCAAATTTCCTCCAAAAGATGTGAAGACATCACGGCATTCCATTGTCTTGACATGCCCTACAACTCCACCTTGATGCCCAACCTACTCAACCACATGACTCAGGATGTGGCCAACATGGAACTATCACAATTTTACCCACTAATAAAGGCTCGGTGCTCTCCAAACCTGCAGCTGTTCTTGTGTTTCGTGTACATCCCTGTTTGCACCATCCTCGAGAAGCCTATACCTCCCTGTCGTGATCTCTGTCTATCTGCCAGGATGGGCTGTGAAGGCCTCATGATGAAGTTTGGGTTTCAGTGGCCAGCGGATTTCGCCTGCGACCATTTTCCGGAGGATCCCAGTGTCGAGTTGTGTGTTTCCCACTAGTGAGGAAACTGACCATGAAGGATAATAGTGAGCATGCATCTAAATGGCTCATTTAAAAATTAATTCCTAAAGCTTGGTAAGGTGCCATTGTAGCATGCAGTTTACAAAGAAATCTTTAGTCTAACCTAACGATAAAGTAGAACTGGTAATTTTTCAGTGGGAACATATATAACTGGTTAACGTGTCCTATGATGCAACAATGGCTGTCAAAATAACAAAATTAACCCCTAGACGCGACGTGACCAATCGCCCAAGCGGCTAATGAGCCGATGAGTGGTGAAGAGGATAAAACAAACAAATAGATTAATTTTTTTTATCTGCAATCTCAAGGTATGGAGGAAAATAAAATGGTGACTGTGACTCCTAACTGAAGATTTCACTAATTTAATATAATACTAATATACTGTATGTTGATTCTAAGTGGCATTTATGTATTGTAATTACTTAAAAATTTCTATACTATGGCACTGGTATTTTTTCTTGTATCTGTAATTGTCCTTTGTACTTGTGTCTCTACCTGTACTTGTATCTGTCTCTGCACTTGTAAGTCTGAGTACCAGCCTTTTTATTTAATAATACGTTCTCAATACCCTGAAGTTACTGCTTATGAAGGCTCTATAAGGCAAGCAGAACAGCTTGTGTTAATTGTAAACTTTTGCTATACCGTATGTCAATGACAGTGCTCTTTGA
This sequence comes from Homarus gammarus, assembly GCA_958450375.1. Taxonomy (NCBI): domain Eukaryota; kingdom Metazoa; phylum Arthropoda; class Malacostraca; order Decapoda; family Nephropidae; genus Homarus; species Homarus gammarus. Next base: position 5,752,293 of record CAUDMG010000658.1, on the reverse strand, counting down.
GTGTCGTGTAAAGATCCAAATGATACAGCTAATGAGTTATTATTATCTGAGCTGGAGTTGTGGAAATAGAAGGCTAAAAGGGAAAACGAATTCATTGTACAGTGTGGGAATGAACCATCTCAACTGTAACTTCAGTGAAACACCTTGGACTAACTCTTGACTCTTGTTTGTCTGCTGAATTAATCATGGATAATATAATTACAAAAAAAGTACAATAATGCCAAAATAAAATTTATCTATAGAAATACTAAATGCCTATCAGCTCTGATGCTCGTATGACCCTTTGCTTGGCGCTCATACAATGTCACTTGGATTATTCCTGCTCATCATGGTAATAATAATAATAAAAGTTGCTGGTCTTTTGTTTCTCAAAAGCACCAGTTCTTCTAAAGAATTCACTAGCACTCAAAACACTATAAAGTCAAAGGCTTGAACATAAAAAAAATAAATGTTGCACTACAAGAACATCACAAAAAATTACAGTTCAACTTTTATCATTCCTATACCCTTAAGTTTTAATATTTCCTAAACCCACCTTACCCTGTTAAGGATCATAAGCTTTCAAAAAACGAAAGGTCTTAAGTTATTTCTTAAAAACCTCCACAGTAGTCAGCTGCTTCATGAATGCAGGCAACCAATTATACAATGTGAGTGACGTACTGTATAGGAAAAAGATTGGGCAGTAAAAGCCCATGTGCCCATGTTGGTGAAGTCTGGTTTTAATGAGCTCACTTTTGGTGCCAACAACATTCTCTGGCAGGGGAGACCTGTTGGAAAAAGATGAGGTACTGCCTTGGTATTTCAGTGACCATTTTCTTGTATTTTTATTTATTTTTTTTTTTTATTTATTTATTTTTTTTAAGATACACTGACGACAACCTTAGCTTTACATCCTCTCAATATCAAAACTGATTTTGTGTTGTTTACTGTCTGTGTGTGCTGAATTTATTTTACTACTAAAGTCTTAAGTTCCTAAATACAGTACGAGCATTGAGCAGAACATGTCTAGAAATGTTATACAGCATAAACTTTCATAAATATGTATTTTTAGTTAATGTATATAAATACATTTAAGTACAAGTATGTTTAAATCCATTTACACATGCAGCTTCCCAATACTTTGGCATAAGATCTTCATTTCAATAATAGATTTCATCTGTGGAGTTTCAGGCCTGGAAATTCAAAAAAGAAAAAGAAAAAGGATTCTATAGTCAAAAGGGAGAAGGGGCACAGCACAGTGGCCATGGACCCTTTTTGTTTTTGCAATGATGGCTAAGGCTGCCATGAAATTCCAAGCCTGGAGTTTGTGCCACGAATAATTTATATTTTCCATTTATTTCCAAGCAAATTGAAGTCATGAATTTAATATATTCAGCATAGACTAAAAAAAAAAAATATATATATATAAACACATGAACATTATTTTAAAAACATGGATTCTACTAGACCCGAGAGTCACATGCTACAGTGTTGCTGAATATGAGAAAAAAGAAGTAATGTATAAAATTAAAAGGCCTAAGATAAAAAACATTCATTATATATGTGGCTCGGCATAATCTTGGTTTAATTAAGTACAAAAATGCATTTTTGCATTAGTGACATTACAGAATAATTGTATTGGTAATTGTGTATAATTAAATGTGTTTAACAGGACTATTTTATACAGCACAGGAATGATGTCACAAGTAATGATCAGGACCCAGCACAGTACAACTCTTCCATGAGGGGAGAAATTGCCTTCAGCTAAAATTATACACTGAATGTTGTATTAAAATTTAGGCCACCATATAACTGTTCACATTGTGAGCTTGTACAAAGACGACACTCCATAAAGACAATTGCGAGGACGTGCAACCTGGCACAAGCTCTCCACAATACATTTTTCAAATAACATTTTAGAAATGAATGATACCACAGACAATATACTTCTAGTCCTTTCAGTAAAGAATGCCCCAGAGTATGGCACGTTCAGAAAGTTGAATACAATGTTCAGATGAACAATACAGAGAAAAGTGGTTTGTAACAAACTCATTGCCCACTCAAACAGTTGCTCCACATCTGCCCAGTATAAAAATTATTAATGTTCACTTTATCTAATATTTAATACAGAACCAGTATTTTTTCTAAGAGTTTTAAATATCTGGAATACAGCTTAGCTTGGTGTGAATGTGTAGCCACTTTACTCAGAACCTTCTCAACAACTCATTGTGTATCACAGTCTGGCAAAAGTGAACTTAGTAAAATCCACATTGTGCTATGATCTGACAGACCAGCCTCACGGCTTCTTTAAGTAAGATAACTAGTTATTCCATAAAATTAATTTTATCATATCTAATGGATAAAAGTTTTTATATTTTGTAATACTAATTTACATAAATTTACAATATTAACAATAAGTCAATTTTTCACGTTATGTAAGTGAGTGGCCAAACCATGATGCCTCCACATAACATGTCCAATCTTCACTTCACTTGACAAATATACTTGAGACCACTTGAATATACTTGAGACCACTTGAAAATTTTTCATGTATCGGATGGCTCAGTGATCACCCTCAGGTGTCAATTATCATTACCAAATTGCATCCAATTTGTAAATCACTTTTAACCATCTTAAAATTGACAACCCAAAATGTTTTTACAAAATATCATGTGACTGAGAGCCACTTGTATATTCTTGTTATCTATCACATAACATGTAACAAAACTTCACATATCAACCATTGCTACTTTCATATTATAACATAAATATCACCTCTAAGTAATTTAGCAGCTATGACTGATGATACAAGTAGATCTTTTATTCTGAGCAATTATATTAGGTGTTTAATGCACTGTCATTTTTATTTTACAAATGATGAATTCAAATCTAATTAAAACCTGTCATCTGCAATTTTAAAAAACTTTAGTATTAAGAGTTAGCTATACAGTACAGTACAGTATATATGTTTTTCAAATTTTGTAAACAAACATTTATGTATAGTACAGTTTTCTACCCCTTACAGTACTTTTCAACATATTTTCATCAATAGTTTTTTTGGTTAATGATAAAGGTTTTTGCACTTCATGTAACTGATAAGTAATTTACTTTCAATATCAATATCGATATTCACAAAATGAATTTTATAAATTTTGAAGGTAAGATATTTATCTTTACTGGTGTCTTACACAGCCTCTAGGAATATTACTTTACCATGAGTGAATAAGAACTGTAATCATAAATAATCAGTTCAGAGAGTAAACTAAACATGACTCTCACTCTTCAGTCCATTCAATGAACCTTTATTTGTTGGTATTCGAGCATTAGAATGTGAGAAATGGATAAGTCCATTCAGCCAGCGTATCACGGACGATCGTATGCTTTCAGTTCCCGACACACATGGACTATTGTTTCCAGTATAAATGCCTTGTAATGGCGTGTCTCCTTCACCTTCGTTTAACATGGGGTCCCGTTCACCATGACAGTGGGTGGCAGGAACATCTTCATTGTCTGCCGCCGAGGGACAGAAGTTGACTCCACGCTGTATATCTTCCAGCGGTATTGTCGGGACTGACGATGAGGGTGATGCAGCTTTGGTGATGTTTTGTAACGCTGGCACTTCTAAACGAACACCAGGATGGTGCAACTCATCAAGACTGACACTCTGATGCACTATATTAGGAGCACTTTCTTGCCTTGGGGGGCAAAGCAGACTGCCTCGTGTAGTGTTATCTACGCTGGAAGTGCGGAGATTGTTGCTAAAACGTCGACGGTAGGAAAAGATGTCTGAACGTGGGGAGTCTCTCGGTTCATCGTGGTGTAACTGTGGCAGCCCACCATTTAGATCTCCTGGGTCTTCTATGCTTCTACATAAAAAAAAAAAAAAAAATAAAAAAAAAAATATATATATATATATATATATATATATATATATATATATATATATATATATATATATATATATATATATATATATATATATATATATATAAGCATTTCATTATACAAGAATAGGTAAAGCAATAAAGTGCTATGTTGTTAAAGAAAAGAATCTATTTGCAAATCACTCATTTCTCTATTTATATGATATTTATTTTAAACAATTAACACTCATTAACTTTCTAACAATCTGTAAAAGATAATATTTCAAGTATACAGTACCACAGATCAAAGCACATAATAATACTGTACTAAACCCCAGAATTAATGCCTGACACAAATTACAACAAACTCTCCAAATATTTTAGTTACCCACTACTGTACTGTAATAAAATGTGAGAAAAGAAAATTACATTTCAAATGAGGGGGAGACTTAAGCAGGTGTGATATAGATCAAGTGAAGCTGTTGTGTAGAGGTTGAAGTGGGACATAAATCAAGTGAAGCTGTTCTGTAGAGGTTGAAGTGTGTTATATGTGACACAAACATATACTGTAAGTTGGTTGGTGAGACTGTAAGGAAGGAGTCTAGTTAGGAACTTAGCCTTTGGGGAGTAATTACACCCAAACACAGTCACGCTGGTCATGAACTTTGCTAGAGAGGAAGATATGTTTGGTCCAGACACTCGTGAGAAGGCTGTTATCCTACCAAAGGGTGTTGCCCTACCAAACATCACAGGTTTCCCCAGATTCCATTTTCCTCCTGTATTAACACTGGTTAGAACAACCGCCCGAATGGCTACTGAGCTGATAAGTGGTGAAATGATTAAAGAAATTAAATAAAAATAAAAAACACCAAAATTCAAATCTGATAAACTATTTGGGTCACCTAAAGATTCTTTCCACTCCTAGCTTATTTCACCTAAAGGCTAACAACCTAATGTTGACCTGACCTGACCTAACCTCACCCCCAAATAGTGTTAGGGTGGTTAATCTATAGGTGAAATAACCTGGGGTTTAGAATCTTCATGTAATCCAAATATTCTTATTTTCTTACCTCAAAAGCTTATCACTTAAGTAATCAATTACCTATAAAACTTGGGAGAAAAAACTGACTGGCATAACATACATATACTGTAGCTATTAGGTAAGAATGAGAGGTCGGGAAATTACTTTTCTAACATTATTTCCAAGGGTTTATAATATCTAATTACCATTTACCTCTTGAACAATGTTTACAGTGCATCGCTATATCAACAAGAGAACAATGAGCTCACCTGTGAATGCTTGATGTTCGGCAGCCTAGTGAAGACAATCTAGGGCTGCGGCGTCTTGTCTCTGGCTCAAATTCGTTGAGTTGAAGCAGAGGCGGTGAGACAGACTCGATATATTCTCTACGCTGGATGGCCTTAGGTGTGGCAGAATTGAGCCAGTAGGTCAGGACTTCACCCTTACCCTTCATGTTGACTAGTCCACGCTCCTCCATCACATACCCACCAAGTTTTTCCAGTGCATCATGACATGACTTAGATATATGGATTCTCAGTGGCTCCCCATTACTATTTGTGATAAATAACAAAAATGAATTTTACTGAAAAAGTTTGGACTGTAACTGAAATAACAGTAGTCATATCACACATTATCAAGAGAGGAATCATTGTATACAGTATTGTAGTTTCCAATTCTTAAAGTACATTTAACTCTTATCACTTATTATAACAAATGTGAAGTGAGTGATTTCACATCAATTGTATATCATGACTCACCTCTCCATTCTTGAGGCAGTGTTTACAGTGTCCCCAAACAGACAGTATCTTGGCATGGTGAGGCCCACAACCCCAGCTATTACCGGGCCTGTATGAAGCCCAATACGTAACAGCAGCCTTCTATCAGGACGATGCCGAATGACAAATCTATTTTGAACCTTTAAAATGGAAAAATAAAAAAGAACAACATGATAGAAATTTTTCAAAATGTCATCTGATAATATATAAATATGAGAAACTTTTAAATATTTATGAATAAATCTTGTGAAAGCCTGAACCTGCTTAAATATGCTATCTTCACTTCCCATATACCTCTTCTCTTATTAGCTTCCAACAGTACTTGTCCATGATATTGATAATTGCAGGAAGGGAATAATCATGTCCAAGTAATTCTAGCATGAACTAACAAATACAACTGAGAGTAATCCTTTAGTTGGAGGATACAAATGCTGACAGAAGAGAACAAAGAGAATTTTGTTTAGCAATCTGAAGAACACAACATTCTTTACCTATCTACCTGGCAGCCACAACAGCTAGAAGTAGTTTTAATGTACTGGGATAGATATTACAGTGGCTTGCTATCATCCAATCACTAGAATAAGACACATAAACATTACTCACTCCGTCCAGCAGTTCGAGGGCCATGGAAGCGATCTCTCCAGCATGTCTTCCCATATTAAGCTTGGGCAGACCAGATACTACCATATATGCATCACCAATAGTCTCCACCTTGTATACCTCATAGCCACGTATGATATTGTCAAACAGGGTGTACAGGTCATTAAGGAACTTTACCACCTGGTAAGTATAAAAGACGGTTAACATGTTTGCATGAAAAAATATGGGAGAAAAAAAGAGAAATGGTGAGTGAATCATCTGGTCATTAACAGGTATGGGTGATACAATAAATCCCTGATAAGCAAGATTTCAATGAATCAGATATCCTGATAAAATGGACTCTACCAAGTACTTCTGTACTTACTGGAGAAAATCAGTTACAGTAATTTTAAAATTTTATGGTTTTCATAAAATTACAGTAGTCACATCTACAAAGGTGTTGGTTGTAGTCATACATTTCTATTACATTTACTCTATTTCAAGAACATGAAGTAGTCTACAATAAAAGGTGAAGAGAACTGACCTCATAAGCCGTGCTTTCTGCAGACAAGGAAGTGAACCCCACAATGTCACTGAAGTATATGGTGACAGAGTCAAAACCTTGAGGCTCTACAGCCATGCCCTTTGTTAAACTTGCTGCTACAGACCTGCAACATTAGCTCTTATCTAGATTCACATCAATTAATTTATGTAAAATATATTATGAAGAATAATATATATGTGTGTGTGTGTGTAAAATTCTACGAATAAACAATGGCAATCTCCACGGTGGCACAAGTGTAATATAAGTATGGGATTACAACAGTTCTTAATTACACTAATATTAACCCCTAAGCTTTGGTTCATGTCATATAACAGATTCCTATAGTACAGTATTTTGCAGTACTGTACATTTTAAATTGTCATGTGGGCCAGGCAAGATTATGTTGCCAAGTGGGCATTAATCTTTAATTTGCTCTTGCATGTGAGCCTCCCAGCATCCCTTCTCTGTAGTGTCTAAGTTTTTGTGATGTATGAACCTAGTTCTTCGACTTAATAGAATTCACCATGAGTTTTTTCCCCCAAGCACATATGTAGTAGGGGTCTTGACCATCAACAGATTTGAGATCAATTACTGGAGGCAGTAATAATACTGTAATTGTAAATAATGTGCATATGTGGGTGGGTGGAGGAGAGTGTATGCCTACTGTAGTCCAGAGCAGGGAGGGGGGGTTAAAAGAACACCAAATTATATCAAGGTTGTGATTTAAAATGATGGTAACTAACGATGGCAACATTCGATGAAGGAGGTCCTCAGTTTTGCGCTGTTCGTCTTTGAGTTGCTGCGTGCGGTTGCCGACGAGTTCCTCGAGGTTTTTGCTGTATTGTTCCATCATCTGCATCATGTGGTCCATCAAGTTACCCTTCCGACTGAAAAGAAGAACCACTAGTTATTCTTAAGATTTGGAATGATGACCCAAATGTTACCCTTAGGATTGAAACTGAATAAAAAAATATTGCTAAACACTCACTCTTTACTCTCTCTTACCATATCTACATTGTTATAACAGACGTGTTGTGATCTATAAATTATCTTTTTTGTTGTTGCTCACCCAAGTTTTACTCAATTCCTCAAAATATGATGTAATTCAGTGTGTTTACTGTCATCCTCTTGTGTCCTGTTTGTGCATCTCTTTACTTTCTGCCTGTTATTATTAGTAAATTGTGCCAATAAACCATTAGTTTTACCCATTTTTTTCACTTTTTATTATTAGTATTATTATTATTATTATTAAAAACTTTACAGACCTTTTATCTTTCATGTTCTTGAGTTTCCCCTTAAGAGTACGGAAATTTGGTCTGTCGGCAGGTTTTTCTTCCCAGGCTGCTTGCATAGCCTCGCGTACAGACTCATCGGAACCATAAGGCATGCCCACTATCTTGTTGAGGTCAGGCCGATATGGAGGGCCAGTCACTGTTGAGCCATCCTTCAGTTTCCTGATAATATCTAAAAGGAAAAAAAATATATACTGTATATATACAGTATCAGGGAACAAAAACAAGTGGTCAGATAAGCTCAAGTTCCTGACAACCAACTTCAATTTTTTTAAACCTTCAGGAAAAGAGGAAGCAATGCATATATTTTTGTAATTACTGTAGGGGCAAGGTACACTGGTGCATGGTACTATAGATGATGTTACAATTTTAGAAACCACGACCTTGACCTTTGACCCAATTACCACATAAATGATAAGGGTTGTCCTAAAACAACATTTCTTCATTTATCAACTTTAACCCTTTCATTCTTGAAGGGTTAAAACATCATCCTCAAAGGGTTAACGCATCACACTCAAAGGGTTAAGCCATCATACTCGAAGGGTTAAATCCTTATTCACAAAGGGTTAAAATCAAGTTCATTTTCCATTCCCTGGTATAGTACCGTACACATAAAAATCCTCCAACAATAAACTCAACAATCTTAAATTATTCCATCTCTGCTCTTACACACAGCAATCGGGATCTGATCATTATATTTTCATCTCAAAATTTCCTTCTCCCATATCTTTGCCAATTCATTCCTTACACATACTGCAGAGAAAACCCCAAACCATTTCTCATGTCTATTTCTGTTTGTCCTTATATCATTCCTATACAGAGTTACAACCACAGATTTATCTTTATAGTGTCAATCATGTAAGCAATCTCTTGCCTCAACTCCACTCATATCACCCACAGACCATAGCATAATATCCCTAACAACTGCACCAGCACAATACAGCTATACAATCTGTCTCACTAATTTGTACTGTGATCCCAATACAACATAAAACTAGTTAGATGTACCAAACACCTCTGGCATTTTACTGTACTTACACTGGGAGGAATCATGAATAAGTGGTTAATACAATACAGTACATGTAATGTTCTAAATTTACACCTAAGCATAAGAGATTTAAATACAGTAATGGTCATCTAGCACTCAAATTTACTGAGGTGTGGGTAAATGTAACAAGTAAATTTATGAGTAGTTTTTAAAAATGTATATATCTGTATTGAAAGATCAATACGAGTATCTGTTTAGTAAAACTGTTATAGCAGTTTGCATTGACTTAGCATGCACAGTATACAGACAATGTAGGTATATGATATACAGAGATTATGATATATACAGACAGTTGCAGGTATACTAACAACATACCGTACTTTAATAGAAATCTGTGGAGCTGCAGAAGGACGAAAATAAAACAGGAAAAACTGAGATGGATACATCTGGAGATTTAAAACATTTCATGAGCTGTAATTACTGACCTGAAGCCACGTCAGTATCAGGTTCATATGTGTCATACGGCCCTTGGCGGCCAATTATTTCATGAAGTATTATAGCAAAGGAGTAAACATCTCCTTCCTTGGTTCCTGGCACCTCAATGCCAGCACGAAGAAGTTCTGGAGCTCTCCACAGCATGTCTGAGAGATGGGATGAATACATATAAGTAACTGAAAGACATAATACCAAACAAAGCAAAAAAGCATAATAAAAAGTCTTGTCCAATGCAAAATACTTGTGAATTATACTGTAATAAGGGGAGTCTAATACAGGCATTTAATAGATTCGAAATCATTATCATGAGGTGTCTGTGCTACAATAATGTTTTTGTTCCAACAAACCCAACATTACTAATGACTTCCCTGTATAGTACGATAACCTGCACTTGTGGTCCTGGGTACTGTACTGTACTATGAACACTCAGTACAGTATCACCAAACACTTCACCTGTCACTCTTCATGGACACAGGTGAATATAACTAGTGGGAAGAAAGTTGTTCTCCTACAGCCATGTTTCTGTCATCTTTTGTACACCACTGCATGGCCTGTAGCTACTGAAGAGGACTACACCTGAGGCTAAATCTCCAATCACCTATGTCATTTAAGATGCCAAGCTGTGCAGGTAATTAACAATATATAATTTTCCTTAAACTACAGAGTGTGGCTGCATAACTTCGTTTACAATAAGAATAGGAAATGAAGAATCAGTAAAAAAAAGTGTTTAATTCAGTTGTGGCAGTTAGAAGAGAAATGGACGACTAACAGAGTAGTTTAAGGTGGGGGAGGCACTGGAGAGGAGAGGGAGAGACATCTAGGAAACAATGACAGACATCTATATTCAGAGAACACGGTGTTGAGTGGTTTGTAGAGTAGGAAGGGCTGCTGATGAGTGATGTTTGGGTACGAACAGTAACGAGAATAAAACAAACAGAATCTTGGGGGGCCTGTGCTGTGAGGGAAACTACAGCAGGAGGAAGGAATGATGTTGTATGAGGGAAGAGTTGGTTATGGTTATCGTGAGATATCTGGGGAAAAAACTAGTAAAAAATAGTCATCGTAAACTTTATTGTTACCGATCTTATTATGTGAAGGTTAGATTGTACACTGTGTATCTGAAGTAACTGTCTCTATAATTGTATTCTCTATAAACCCTGCTGGACGATGAAAAGTCAACACAATACATACGCCGGTCAAATTGGTCGTGGTCTTCCCTCTCAAGATTACGAAGGCTTTCACAACGCAGGTCATGGAGGCCATAGTCAGTGATCTGGAGAACCCATCTGCTATTCACCACACAGTTGGAGGACTTTAGATTACCATGAGGACCTAAATGTGAATGTAAGAATATCATCCCCTGGAAAAAAAAAAGGATTCAGCAACAGAGAAACATTTAACAAAGATATTTCTACAATCAATACAGATATTATACTTATTTCTGATGGTCTAAGATTTTAATGTATAAAATATGAATGATAATTATACTCTCTAAGTGACTCAATGATGTGGATTAATTGATAAAAGGACAAAAATATCTATCTGTCAATATACGCATACACAAAACCACACGTTATGACCGAGTGGTTTAGAAAACATATGAAAGCTTTATAGCTGTGGAGTATCACCCTATGAAATGATAACATGATGATGAAAAGTAATGATATTTACATTAGTTAAAGGAAATGTAATTTAAACTTTCCCTGCAGCACTGACTATGCCTCCTCTCTCTCATCCATGTTTGATCTTCCCATTATCAGAAGCTTGGATCTTCTCTTGAGTTATGTTGTGTTTCAACTTACCCTTAAAAGGTCATGAACAAGGGAGGATATGAAGAGACAATCCAGTTTGATGTCTTCCAGGGCAAGTATATCAAGCAGTGATCCTCTGGCACAGTACTCTGTTACTAGTGTCACCTTACTGTGTTCCCCATGTGCTGCTCTCCTCAGTTCAACATATGCTCCAATAAAGGAACAAACATTGTCTTGTTTCATTTCCCGCATATTTCTGGAGGAGAGGGCAATGATATAAGTTATTTCTTACTAAGTATGCTCGGGCTAGTGTACAGGGAATGAACCCTGTCCTCGACTATGGCTTGTAAATAAACCCATAATCCTTTCCTTGTGAGACAAATACTCCACCACTCAGCTATGGTAAATATTTAAAGATTTCAGACACATTTAAATAATGTATATATAAAGCAGGGCAGAGAGGCTGGGATTACACCACTCCTCTGGGAAAATTTATAATGACTGAGAGAGAAACTTAACCGATATAGAAAAGTACATGTGAATCATAAGATAATTATTTTAATGAATAATAAAAAATAGCAAAAAGAATACATATTGATTTTATTTGACAAAAAAAAAGAGAGAAAAAAAAAGAGTTGGGTTCTTATGTAATATGGTCAGCTGACAAAAGCTAACCTCATTTCTATCATAGTATTACGAGTGAGTTCTGGTCTCCTCCGGTTCAGTGGCATGGACTTAAGACAGACCACTGTGCCTTTGTAGTTACCAAGGTATTGGTACCACTGGCCATGAACGTCATACGAAACAGCACTTGCAAGACTTGTCTGTAAATGAAAAAATTGGGATGGCCATTATTCATCAGTTGTTACAATGGTACATTATATCTAATATGTCACTGAGGATCTTACTGCTGATGATGACCACACAGATGGTGATGGAAGTGCTCCAACTTTACAGCTTTTGGGGTGAAAATTTTGTGTCTTATATAATAAGTAATTGCATCAAAAATTAATTTGAAAAGTACATTACTAAAAAACAATTAATTTAAATATCCAATTAAGTTATCCATTAAATCACAAAAATAAGAGCAAATTACAGTTCTGTACTGCATAGAAAATTTTAGAAACTTTAGACCATAAGTAAATTAATACAATATTTACTACAAGAGGTCACAGTAAGCCACAGTGACAGTATCAACTTATGTCCTCACCCTTTTCATACAGGGATGCTAAATAGTGTAAAAAGTGGTTAATCAACTACAAACATGAATTCATTACTGTTAAAATCTGTATACACAAACTCCTTCATTAACATCCAAACAAATAATATCTCATACACTGATTAATTAAAATCATTGTGCATTATATAAATTAATCCTCTACAATGTTACAATAACACTCGTTCTATTTACATGTATAAACAATTAAGCTAATCCAACACACACCCAGACAGAAAAATTATTTTTTACAGAGAGCAAAATTTCCACACAGACAGAACGTAGATTTCAACGTTTAAGCAAGCAACTCATTGGACACAGGGAGATAAATAAGGGGGATCCAGGACCAGTTAACACTTAGAGAATGATGGTTTAAACAGTATAATGCTTAAAAGACAATGGTTTAAACTATAATGCTTTGAGAATGATCATTTAAATTATACAAGGTTTTGAGGATGATGGTTTAAACTACTGTATACGGTTTTTGAAGAGGATGATTTAAGCTAAAATGCTCTTAGAACAATGGTGTAAACTATCATGCTTCAAAGACAATTGTTTAAACTACAGTACAGTATACAGTATTGGTTTTGAGAACAATGGTTTAAACTATACTGTAATGCTATTGCTTCAAAGGATTATATAGCTAGTAGCTTAAACCAATGTCTTAAAGGTTTATAGCTTGAAAGGAGGATGACAGCATAAACAATTGTCTTCAAAGGGCTGTTACTGTATCCTCTTGATGTATGCATTAAAGCAAACAGATCAATGACGATATCATGAAATAAAAATATCAGGAATTAAAGTGACGACCTTCTCCTTAACGTCTACTGCCAATTATCTCAAGACAATATAGTACATGGATCCGCCCTTGATGTATACTGGGTCAATAATAATGATACAATACACATGTTAAAATCCTGTTCATTTATCACCTATACAGTACACAGTAGAACGTCGATTTAAAGCGATTCAATTTAGGATTATTGACTTAAAGCGACACCCACAATTAAGGACAATACTTTAATTTAGAGCGAATATTTCCAATTTTGCGTGAGTCAATCTGGACCATCATATTTAAAATTTTGCGCCTAATGTTTCTCTGGGCACGCTACACTGTCCTAAGGGCAAAGCTGTACTGAACATGTACAGTACTCAAAATAATGTACTAAATGATTACTAAAATTTTTGTCTAGTGCAAACTATAGCATGTTTATATTCAAATTAATCACTTTTACTTTTACTTTTATCCTCTTCACCACTGATTGGCTCGTTAGCCATTTGGGCGATCGGTCACGTCTTATAAGAATTCCAGCAATGTAAATTATATTCTCCCCGGTCACTTCTGTGACATTTAAAAGTAAAAAACATAAACTCAAGCTAAAGGACATAAATAAACAAATAAATACTTCACTAGACCTTCGGCGCCAACTGTCAAACATGTCACTCGGCCATTTTTTTAAACACTCGGGGCAGCAAGCCCAAAGAGCAATCCCGAATGTCGGGTTACTGTTTGGTAACCCATCAAATGGATTCGTCAAACTTGAATATCAATCCCGAACATCGGGTTACTACAGTATTTAGTAACCCGAACGCCGCAACTCGAGAGGGTTGGTACGCCTTATCCAAGATAAATATAAACAAACCAGGTCGATCTGCACGCCAAAATTGAAGCAGAAACATGAGTTGTGTAGATAAAAGTTCATCTTCAAGGGAGAAGGCAGACATCACCACCAATTATGCCAGCGTCTGCACCAGCAGGAACACTTAGATCAACTGATCCAACATAAGGATCACCCGTGTCACCAACAGCAGCATCAACATCCAGTCATGGGGGGGAAGAGAAGGAAGCAGGTGAACAAGAGGATTGAATGCTTCATTGCCATTATTAAGGACAGTACACAAGAACTGAATGGTGCTATATTGGAGGCTTTAAAGGCCTTCACTAGTATGTACAATACATTATCATCCCAATCTGTGCGTAATGTATTTAGAGCAAGCATTAGAGTTGTTGACCAGTGGCATATGTCAAGAGTGCAGCCATAATTCCACCTCTCGCAATCAAGTTAAATTATGGAGACTTTGCCATCAGTGTCATAATTGATAACGTATAAACTGTGATTTTTTTTTTCTCTCTGTTTACTATTTTTTCTTAGGCACTTAATGGAGAATATGAAATATTTTTTGTTCCAACATTGTTTTTTTTTTCTTTTGTGAAAAATAATAGATCCTTTCAACTTAATTTGTTATATAATGTCAGATACAATAAACAGTACTGTGATACTGTGTATCGTACACTCATACTTATTGGAAAAATTTAATTGTACTTTCTTTATCTCAGAGAGATAAGCAAAAGGATTTTGATGGTCTCTAATAACAATACCAGAATCCTATAATGTCAGCCTGAGGCAAAAAAAAATTTAACATCTATTATCTATATATTGCAGTAACTACTGCATAAAAGACAAATTACTTTTGATAATAGTTTACAGGCGTGTAGCACAGCTATTACAGAGTATTTCTTTAAGAAATTTGTCCGTAGTATATTTAACTTTTGTTTATTGTTGTTCCGGTGATGTGAGATAGGACCGACACGATTTAAATCGAGTGATTGAAAACATCATTAATCAATTTTGGCGCTTTTTTCTAACCCTGAGTTCGAACATTTCATCTAAAAAAATATATTAAGTAACATAATCTAAACTTACAAATAATGGTAGAACCTAAACACAACCGGAACAACAACAACCCAAACAGTGAAATATAGCAGGCGAAATTTCTTTCATGGTAATTATCAGCGTGGGTCACAGATGACCGTAAACTATTACCTCAGCAACCTACCTCGTATATTTGGCTCATCTTATATTTTTCCTATAGTATAATATATTGGCGAATTGGAAATGGCATTACATCTACCTATCACAAAGAAAAGTGCATTTTTTAACAAACTTGAAGCCATAAGAGGAGGATTGTAGAAATGCAATGCTTGATAAAATTGGAGAAGGCCGATGGGTAGATGAAAAATCTTCGGAGTTGAAGGCAAAACATTACGGGGGTAGACGGCGGTCTCTTAAAAATATACAGTATACATTTCCATTGGAACCGGTTATTAGGACATTTAAATATTTGTTTTCTTTATTATCTCATCTTAATTTACATACTGTATATTATATTTCAGTGACGTTTTCTATTCATATATAACTAGTTTGAACATTCGGGATAAGTCTTTCGGGTGCCTACCCACACCTGAGGACTTATCCCGAACTTTCCAATAATAGTGTTGGACTACCAAATGGTAATCCGACAAAATTTGGTTTTAAAAAATGGATTACGGCTCGGAGGGAACTTTCGGGTTACTAATAAGTAACCCGAGTGTTTAAAAAAATGGCCGACTGTCACTTCACTTCCCTCCCCTCACTCCCTTCCCCCCATCTTCCCAGCCAGGGTTTGGTGTTTTAGGCTGAAAGTTTTTATCTTATAAAATTCAGACTAAAGTTAGTTATATATAATTTGTATTGCTGGAATCCTTGCAAGACAGCGAATTATTTGAATATAAATGTCATATATTTTGCACAAGAGATAAAATTTTTTGCTCTGTAATAAAATTCTTAAATTATAACTAAAATTTGTATGTCTAATGCGAGCTGTAGCATGTTTATGTTCAAATTAATCACTATCTTATAAGAATGCCAGCAATGTTAATTATATACTCCCATGTCAGTTCAGTGACGTTTTAAAAGAGAAAAACTTCAAGTCACTCTTAAGGACAGATAAATAAATAAGCACTAGACCTTGGCATCAACTGTCAAACATATCACCTCACCTCCCTCCCTCTTCCCCCTCCCCCCCATCTTCCCAGCCAGTAAACAGACCATTTCGCATCCCTTAATTTTAGCTGTGTTGATTTATGAGTGTTTGTTTTAACATAATACTACAAAAAACAAATGTTTTGTTTATTCTAGGAGAGGGGCTGAGGTGCATCTGGGTAGACTCTCAGTCTTTTTAATATTTTGTGTTTCTCTCAAGTACCACACTAAATTATTCCATTTAAACAACACTTCGATTTAGTGCGAATTCGGTTTAAAGCGGCGACCTCTCTTGGATCATATGTTCTGTTATATCGACGTTCTACTGTACAGTACATCTTTTTATTCTGTATTCGGGAAAAAATCTAAAAATAACAGACAATTCATAACTACAGTACTTAGAACACCGAAAGAAAATTTGGTTTTGAGTAACGTTTAATACCTGTCTAAGAGCACAAGAGAGAAAATGAAGCTTAGTGTTATATAGCCGAGGCCACGTAAATACCTCAAGCCAACATGCTGCACAGTAACTTTAATTAAAAGGCGCAACATACAAATGGAGCAACAAGCAAATACACGCACGTAGCACAGGCAACAAGTATACCATCAGTACAGTTTATGAGATCACGTGATGAAAAGATAACGTTTCTCCGTAAGTCACTGAACACAAGGCCACTCAGTGTGATTGGTAAGTGATATTTTTTCATGTGGATATCTTCTAATAGTAAAGAAGTTGATGCTAATGGTAATAAGAAGCTGATGTGATATAACACATAAGACACAGAGATCAAGAACACATTTATATATCTGTACTGTACAAATGTGGTTCTATGGGAGAGTTATGTAGTGATCAAGGTACTGTATGTATAGACAGTATCTGATACCTGCTGATGATGGTGAAGGTAGGACAAAAACTCACCTACCCTTGCCTAACCCTAACCCGTGAATTTTTGTCCATGCACTGACGTTGCTAACAACAGAACAGTAACAACGACAACACAACAATGGCAACATGAAGGCTATAAACAAGACAGGTGAACGTTTCCCCTATAACTGTTCTACATATGATAAGAAACATATATTTGTGGGAGACCTCGCACATCAACAACTACTCGGACAATGCTTTCACGATCTCTACACGAAAATCTGTTAGGCAGTGTGTATGCATTTCCCTGAAGCATCGGCTCTACAGGAGAGACAATGGAGTGTTTGACTGCATTTGGGAACAAGAACTGATTTTTATAAATATTGTAGTCCACTGAAAAAAAACAACTTTTTGATGGTTAGAGAGAGAGAGAGATATCAGTATTCTCACCAGATAAAAAATGTTGAACTGCCGAAAGACACAGCTATAGTAGTACCTATACTTTTCTCTCCCTTTTATTATACTGTACTAACAAATTCTACTTATAAACACTCATTCACTCTTTCCACATATCTTTCTGTACTTATGTCATCTTATTGTGCCTCCACACAGTACAGTTATTTTTATAGTTATTTACAGGTACATACATCTTGTCATTAAAAGGGAAGACTGATTCTGAAATTCTATTTGAAGAAAGAGCCTGGGGTCAGGCTAGTAATGTAATGCAAGACCAGTGTATGGAGTGAAACTCTTACAATAAATCTTATCTTGATATAATCTGAGCCATGACACTGTGTTATAATGTGACTCACCTAAAATGGAATTACTAAACTGTTTGAAAAGTTCAGTCAAAATGGCGAACTGTTAAATTTCTCAGAGACATATGCCCAAGTTATATTTTGACTGGCCAATCTCTCAGCGCAGTCCTCTGGCACCACCTGGATTATATCCTATCATATAATGTCTTTCATTTACTTTGTACAATTAATGAACCACTAGCAATAAAAATCAACATGGCAATGAAAAGGGAACTGATTGATGCTTGGGGACTTATAAAGACAGCTTGGTGGGCCAACGTCATCACTTCTCACACCTCAGGATGACACCTTGATTAAGTGACCAGTCAGGCTAATTGCTGAACTGAACAAAATAGCATTAGCTTTGTACCAATAAGTTCTTTGTGTTCATTTCAGTATTTAGTAGATTACATGAATGTCCTCAGACTGCTGTTACAGATTCTGACTTTCATGTGTGAAGTATTCTTGAGGCTGCTGAGGACCATCAGGTGTATGCGTGTTACACCAGAATTGAGGACAACTAAAGATTACATGGTGTGCATTCAAAAATAATGAGAAATCAATATTACAGCAAATATACATTATGAGTACTGTACTTACCTACACATGAAGTTCGATGAGACTGTTACATTGTGCAAAGGATGAATTTCCAAAGTTCATATCTAGGAAGACCACAGAAACTGACCTCAAAGTGCATCAGATGTCACCGTTTTGCAGAGAAAAAGTAACTAAAATTTCCTGGGGGAGACCTCCTTGATCCCCTTCCCATACTGCATGTCAAGTTACAAGTCACAAAACAGAAGTCCTACTACCCTACTTCAATCATAAGCTCTCCTAATTCATATATTTATAATACACCTTTTCACATATCCGTTGAGACATTGTTATATAACTATTTGACAAATTTCATAACCGAATGACAGAACACATATCGAATGACAATCTAAAATAACTGTTGGTGGTATGTCATTCTCCAATTGTTACATTCTCAAACTATATGTAGACTGTCGGTTTATTGTTCACGTCTGTCAACTTCATAACTTATGTCAATCACTTCCGTTAGCATGAACGAACAGTTATTTTAGATTGTCATTCGATATGTGTTCTGTCATTCGGTTATGAAATTTGTCAAATAGTTATGTAACAATGTCTCAACGGATATGTGAAAAGGTGTACTCCTTGTCAGGCAAAGTCTCTGGTATAGTACTGTGGTTCTTGGAGGTGCAAGGTCAAGCGGTGAAGTCAGTTGGCTTAATTCACTTATCTGAGGTCTAGTGGTGGCGTCAGGTGTAGTGCTGTGGTCCTGAAGTTTTATCCAAGAGAGCAGTTCCACTAAATATGCTGTGTAACAGCTACCAAACAGGGAGGTACTACCATCTGGGAAGATATTGGAAGCATAATGTGTTGTCTAATGGTAGACCCTGCTGCCATATGGCATCACGAATATTGTGACCAAGTCCCAGGTTGCTCATCTGTCTTTCTGCCTCATTTACACACAATTGCAGGATCTCAATTGTTTCTCTTACTATTGACAACACAACATACTATACATCTAGCATTTCTCACTATTGATTATTATTTTTCTTTTCTTTATTATCATTATTACAGTGTTATTATTATTATTATTATTATTTTATTTTACTTTTTATTATAAATTTTATTTACTATGAATTACTATTATAAAATTTTCGCCCCCTAGGTTCCGATGTGGGTCAGTGACCTGTGCCCGGGTGGGCTAATCCCTTTATAAAAAAAAAAAATAAATAAAAAAAAAATATACATTGTGCTGCTCAATGTCTTATAAGTCTATAACTCCCTATGCTATATAACACCCTACACATCACCATGCAACTGTTTCATTTACATTGTCAGTCAAATGTCATCTGCTAACCCGATGTCACTTCTAAACAGTGGACTGAAACGTGAAATCCCATTGGTTGACAGAGGAGGAAGCAAGAGTCAGGTGAGAGAACTTAACCAGTAGCCCCCCCTGTCTGAAGCCATCAAGAGAGAGGCTGTAGTTTACTGGTTGGTACACTGGCTAGAGAGAAACAGTAAGGTAATGTTCTGCTACCTGTAGTCTTTCTTATCCAGCTGATGCATTGTACAGTATCCTGAATCAATTGGATGAGAAAAGCTATTAATAACAATGCATTATCTAACTATGGTCCCTCTACTTCTGGTGAGTGTAAGAAGGGTACAAATGGTTATGTTCTCTCACAGGTTATATAATTGTCAAATCCAAAAACATTGTTAAGACAGTATCTTACTTATGGTCACTTAATATAGATAAGAATAAAATTGTCCCCAAACTATAAAATATAATCATTTACATCTAATAACATTTCTGAAAGACCAACTTGAAGATATTTCAGTTAACATTACATGAATACAGTCAGTTCTGCTATAACGCGATAGTTATGTTCTTGTAAAATATAGTGTTATAGAAAATCGAGTAATAGAAATAACAGGGCTTATGGAGAAAATGGGGTTAGGTGCAGATTACTACTCGAAATCGAAAAAAATTTAGTAGTTAGCCTAACACAAAGGATAGCACAGTCTAAATAAATGTTACATTCATATCTAATAATGAAATCATACAGTAAATGTAACACTTTACCTTGAAAAAATATGAATATAACTTGATGGGGGAGAAGGGTGATTTTGAGGTTGATAACATCGAGCTTCTCTTCAAGTGTTATATCCTTTCTTTTACGATCATCACCGGGAATTCGATCACCAGAACGCTTCTTGGAGATATTCTTCTTTTCCATATTCACAGTTAATACCACAAAATTGGAGAAATAGTGAGCAAAAATCGTGTTATACAAACATCGTTCCTCTATTCATAAATCGAGTTAGAGCAAATTTGCGTTATCAAAACACGGGTTACAGCAGAACTCACTGTACACAGATTTGGCCTGTCTACCATCAGCTGAATCGTGACCTCTCACTTCAACAATGACTTCCAGCATCCCTCCCCCACCCACCCTCAGGCAGCATAAGAACCTAACACTTCAGAACAACGGTGTCTTGTAGCTGTAACCTTTATTTCAGCTTCTCTTACTTCCCTAATCCTCTTGACTTGTTTTGTTTCCCTCCATTTTGAACATCACTCTTGTCATCCTAACTGTGCAGCCGGATCACCCTCAATACACTCATAACTTACTGCTTTGTATCTTAATCGGCAAATGAAGAATAACATTTAATTGCATTATCCATAAAATAACATGTTAAGTTCCTGTACAGGGTATTAATATTTTTGATTTACAAACTACAGTTAGTTCTGATCTATGATGACAGACAATGTTATAGGAGAAACCTTATTTTCCATGCAGTAAACACTTCTTAACCCTTAAACGACAGGTAAGGTTTCCTACACCGGCCCCACGTGCACAAAAATGGAACGCAAGAAAAATTAAATGTTCTCCGATGATGACGGACGCCGTTAAGGGTTCGAGGAAAGATTCATAACAAACGAGTGATCATGCACTTGGACTGATGGAACTCTCAGCATGAAGCAAGTATGACCATCACTACATGCAAGCAACTCAGCATATCAGCAAATACCAATCAATAAAACCCACCATGAAAATAACCATACGATGGGGCAACATCACAGGGAACGGAGTAATAGTAATTAAGATAGAGAGCAATATATAAAAATAGGAAAATAATAGAGAAGGGAGGTAAAAAATGGATTGCCAGGTATAGAATAAAAAACGAACAGCCATACTAAGTGGTTTACGGTGACAGTGACTAAACTCAGCTGAGATACATGTTGCAGTACAGGTAAAGGTGTGTAGGGGTCATAAAGGTGTAAGTGATGATGGAAGACATACAGCATGTAGAAAAATAAGAGAGTACAAGTCCTGGACAAGGCAATTAATACAGATGGAGAACAATGCCACATTAGTTCACCAGAGAGGATAGATGCTGAGGTGTACTGTACATGAGAAGAGAAACAGCAGAAGGTACATAGAGGAGACAGATAATGTGGCTACCTCTCATATGCCAATTCCCACATTCAGAGCAAAGTTATACATGCAAGTTTAATTGTAGCTTGGTAGTTATCAATCAGCTTCACATACTTTGTGCTAAAACACCAAAATGCAACATTTATACTGTAGTATTTTATGAGGAAGTCCACATGCTTGTTTGACTTTCAGAAAATGGAAGCATTTGTGTTTTGCTTGTACTGTACTGTAATGCAATGTACTACTTTTAAAAATTAATGATATATTTGAGTAAACAAAACTACAGGATAAAGTACAGTAATAAGGATAAAGAGTTAACATTAATAAATATATGATAAGAACCAAAAGTGAGAGTGAGACAAGTGGTTAATTATTATCATTGAAGTACAGTATTATGATCAGCATTTGCTTCTACTGTAGTATTAGATGACAAACTCAGCCATTAGGATAATGGTGGGAAGAGGAAACTAAGAACAAAACTTAAGAAACAAGAAACCGTTAAGAACAGAAGAAAACAGTGTTAAAATTTAGGAAAACGGTGCTAGATTCTGAAGAGTTAAGAGAAAGTGTGGCAGCTGCCATGTGTAAGATGCAATACACCTGTACAGTAATAAAATAATTGAATCATGGTTAAGAAATATGAAAAATCCTTCACTGCTCCTTGTCTCTCAGGATATATGGTAGGACTAACTTGTCTCATATCTATACTTTATTAAGTACTCAACTTTATATTAAAAAATGTAATGACAGTACACAAATACTTTATCTTAACCTAATTTATAATCAATTCATCTAGTCATCTGGGTCCATGAAACTACTTGTAATGCACAAAAAAATATAATAAACTTCGATAAAAAAAAGATGTATGTGAAGGCAAATGAAAAGTGGGAGTTAAGCCAGAGGATAAAATATGAGACAAAAGAAAAAAAAAAAAAAATATATATATATATATATATATATATATATATATATATATATACAGTATATATATATATATATATATATATATATATATATATATATATATATATATATATATATATATATATATATATATATATATATATATACAGTGGTCCTTCGATTAACACGAACACAATTGGTTCCACAGAGTCTTTCTTTAACCAAAAATTTCGTTAACTGAATCTATTATTTCAAAGGGATATTGGGTAATTGGTTCCACCTCACAGAAAAAGTATATACAAAGTACTGTATACCAGTAATAGAATTAACAAAACATTAAATATAAACTAAATACAGTACTGTACTGTACAGTGTAATAATGAATAAAAACAATAAAATACTGTATTTTAACTTACTTTGAGGTGCCTATGTCGTATTCCCGGCAGCTTTGTTTACATATCAAACAGCTGATTGTAGAGGCAGTCGATGATGATGCCATATTCTTTACAGAGTGCATGGGTTCTAATGCCTTCTTCATGTTTCATAATAATTTCTGTACTGTATATTATCAATATGTCAACTAAATTTCAGAATGACCAATAATTTTAATGTAAAAATGCAAAAATATTCAAGAGACCAACAAACTGGATGTTCACTCCACTGTAAACAAAGTTAAACTGAGAAGCGTTGGTGGGTGATTCGATCAGCTGATTGACACACAAAAACTGTTCCCTGCACTGTATATATTACCAATATGTTCACTAAAAATAAAAAATAAAAAAATATTCAAGAGCACAACTTTCTTGATATATACTCCACTGCAAACGAATGTAAACATAGAACCAATTACTGTATTGGCGGACTAGCCGATCAGCTGATGCGCACAACAAAGCGTGTTTCTCGTAAGGCTTTCGTTAATCGAAAGTTTGTTCGTTAATGGAATTGAAGATCCTCATGGGAGCTAATTCGTTAATCAAAATTTCGTTAATAGGACCGTTCTTTAATTGAGGAACCACTGAATATCAGAGAGAAGGACTTACAACTGGAGGAGAATGTACAAAGATTTAAAAAATAAAAAATAAAAATAATGATGAAAAATATAGAAGGAAGATAAGTAAATACCAGCATGTGAAGAGAAGATAGCATATAACTAACAACAGAGAACAAGTGAAGGTGCCCATGTGGATGACAGAGATGCAGGGGACTGAAGGAATACTTACGTACCCTGCTGGTTAGGGAAGAAGAAGTAGAGTATAAGCCGGCCTCACGTACCCTACTCCCAGCAGAGGCGTGGCTATTCAGTTTCAAGTCGTTGCAATCGATACGCCACTGGAGACCATCAATTTCCTGTTCGTATTTCCAGTTGCGGTACAAAATGGTGGAGATGAAGGTGAACAAGATGAGTAATCCACCCATTGCCCCGGCTATGTACTTCTGGTATTCCTGATCTCTTCTGGCGCATTTTTTTCCGTCGTAGCCACACTCTGGCTCGTCCCGGATGTTGAACTTCTCGGCATGTAGCATAAGAGAAGAGTTCTGTTGTGAGTGAAATTAATTATGTAAATATTATGTGATTTATTTACAGTAAAACCTCTATTTAACAGACTACATGGAGAGGAAAATGCGTTAAATCAAGGGTCCGCTAGATATGAAACCTCCATTTTCCGAACTATATCGAGATGAAAGTCTGTTATATCGAGGGTCTGTTAGATGTGGAAATCCCCAGCTTTTGGATTACACAGAGAGACAAGTCTGTCATATGGGGCTTTTACTGTATGCATGCACCTAGAAGGTTTTAGAAAAGTGTACATGACTGGAATATTTTTCCTACATGTTTTTAGAGAACCTTCATTATTTCACTAAACATAAAAATAACATATAAAGACAATTTTATGCTTTCGCTAGATGGGAGTTTCATATCTAACGGACCCGTGACATACAGTACAGTAATGAACTTTCCTCTCTGTATAGTTGTTAAATGGAGGTTTTACTGCATATGATAGTTCTGCTGGACTTACCTAGGTCAATCTATTTATGTCTATGCACACATATATACTATATCAGCATAAACTTATACCCTATGATGATTTTACTGAATAAATCTCTCTCCATATCTATCTATCTATCTATCTATCTATCTACAGTATCTATCTATCTATCTACCTCTCTCTCTCTCTCTCTGCCGTGGTACTGACGATGGCTCACCTCACTGTAATAGTCACTAATCTTATAGAGACACCTGGAACAGTTGAGGCTGTCCTCCGTGGGGTCAGGGCATTTGGAGAAATAGTAAACGCTGTACTTGCCCTCACTTGACGCATTTGAATTCATGGTCATGTTGAACCCCAGGATGCCTGAAAAATTAGGTTCAGGTTAAGATATAATTATTTAACAGAGCTGAAGAAAGAGAGAGAGAGAGTGTTAAAATTTATGAATTCTGAAAAAAAGTATAATGGTATAGTTAACATACAGTATTTTAACCATACTGTTCTTGTCTGGGGCAGTTTATACACGCACAAGTATCTGAAAATACTACACACTGGTTTTATATTTCTGCCTCATGCTGTTCAGTCATTTTAGGTCCTGTAAATTCTTCCTAATGGACTCTGCACTTACAACTCCACTTATCACTTGTTTTCATTCTACACTTATCACTTGTTCTCATTCTACACTTACCACTTTGCCTCACTCTACACTTTACACCTGAAATGCAACAATCAGTGTGAAAGTGTTAAGCACATACAGTAGTAACCTCCTACACTGTAACATGAGGTACATCCACACAGGTAATGAATTGTACATCAAATAATTACAGATCACATGAAGATTAGGCACCCCAGCTTATCAAACACACTAGTACTAACTGGGGGATAAGGTTAGGTTAGGTTATTTTAGGTTAGGTTAACTTAGGTTGGTTTAGATTAGGATAGGTCATCTTATTTTAGGTTGGGTTATGTCAGGTTAGATGTGCGTTAGGGTGTTTAACCATCAGATAAAATAACCTGGGGTACTAAATATTCACGTCATCCATAATGTCATCTGTAAGAGTCAACATCAAAGAACTGCTGCAACAGACACAAAAATATCAACTCAAATTAATTAATAAAAGAATAACTAATTTGTACTTACTTAAATACGTCATTTTCTTGAGATGGTTCTTGATCCTGGCACCATCTTTGGCAATTTCTTCAACAGATTGTATCTTTGTTTCTTGGGCAGCGTAGAGCTCAGACACTGCCCGAGCATACAACTGCACTGAGTCATATAGGTACGCCGACGTCAGATATGGAATGTGCTGCCCAAGAGATACTGTCAGATGATGCTTTATCATTCTGCTAAATGATGTGATGAGAATGTTTCCAGGGTGGGGTGGGGGGGGGGGGGGGATGGGTAAAGAACGACTTAAAGGACAACGGACATGAATCAGAGATCAATGCATGGGAAAGGTCATAAGTGTGAAGTTAAATCATTAATGTATGGAAATAAAACAAATTAAATAGGTATAGGTGTGTGTGTGTGTGTGTGTGTGTGTTCCTGTTTTTTTGTTTTTTTAGGCAAACTAGTACAGGTATTATAGCATATTAATCAACATAATGTCAAAAGAACAACAATGTTCCACAAATACTTTAATGCCATGTAGAAACTGAAGTGTTATTTAGATACTGTAGAACTACTGTATGTGGACAGTGGAACGTTATGCAGAAATAATATCAATAGAAACACGTGCAGGAAATAAAGGCTGAATAAGTAATAATCCGATAAATGGTGGAACGATGAAGGATTGAGTGTGTGTGTCTGTCTGTATGTAAAATCTAAGAGAGCATTGAATTCTAGATAAGAAAATGATTGATGGATAAGTTGAAATATGAGGAGGAGGGGGGCGGGGGGACTGTGGTAGTGGTAAATATGAGTAACTGTGTATTCTAGTATACAAGAACAAGACTAAGCAAGACATTAATATGCTTCGGTAGTAAAGTATTATGGTTGAGATACAATATATTTAAAGAATAAAGATGAAAAAAAATGGCAGTTACATGAATGAACAAATACGTCTTGATAGCAAGTTTTAAAAATCTTAGTAACTTTTATATATCTCCATCAATTTAAAAGGAAAGTTTAAAATTTTAATTTATTAGAGATTAATTGTTATAGATTATATTTTAAAACAAAGTTGCGATTTAAAGTGCATGTTCCCAACTGTTAAAATCCAGTGCTGAAGACAATATTCTGTACCTACTGCCAGCACTGAAGACACAGCATGCAAGAGAGATAGTTAAATTTAACAGAGAGAACATATAGTCAGATATATACTGTGCTTTGGCAATAAGGTATTTCCTCCGCACTGGGTTTAACATGCTGAGCCACACTGAGGCTACACATGCAACAGGTTCCATTCCGTAATAATCTTCATGCTCATTCATTATTTCCAAAACATATACAGCAACCAACACTGATTCCTGAGACAACATCAAGCCCTGCTCAGGCACTTATAAGTTCCTCCCATTACCACATTGAGGAAATAAGAAGAGCTGTTTGGAGTCCCTCTACAGTATACAACAAATGCCTCCAGTGCACCTGAAAAGACTCTCTCCGGTTTAGCTTGTTAAATCCTGTCTCTCAATGCATTCTCAATGACAGAGTGGTATTAATGGCTGTGTTGCTCGTGTCACACTCAGGGTTTATCCACTACACTATATACTCACCTTTGTTGACTACACTTACACCAAATAGCTAAGAAGAACTAGTAACACCAAGCTACTCACTAAGATTCACCACACTTATAGCAACACTCCATCATTACTACCACTATGTCAACAAATACTAGCCAGCGCTGACTCCTTGTACAGAGCAAGTTATCATATGTGGTCATGATAAAGACAGAATGATAATGGCATCGTTCATTAACTGGATTACAATGAAAACTATCAGCGCTGTCTAGTTTGTTGTCATCAAATTACAAAATGAGTTGCATAATCATCCTGTAAACCACGCAGATCAAAATAATTAATTCACCAATATCAAAACAACATAAATAACTAAATCAAATCACACAAGTAATAAAAAATAAAAAAAAATTGCAAACAAAAATGAAATGCAACATAAGCAAGTCAGTCGAACTTATACAATATGTACGGTAATCAACAGTTTGGATCACATCGCCACATTACAAACATTTCTCCTTCATAAAATAGACATAAAAATTTGGCTTTAACCAGTAACACATTTATACAGTAAGAGCAAATACTTCACAGAAAAGTTTTTTTTCCCTGAACATTAAATAATAACAAGTACAAGAAGCAAAAATATCATACTTACATTAGAATCTTCAGGAGTATTATGAAGCATTTACTATTACATGACTAAGGTAATATAATATTCCTTTGCAAATATTTCCTTCTCTTCTCAGTTTTAAATTTTGGTTTAGGAACTTTTAAATTATAGAATTATCCTTGTCAAACCAAGAGTATTACAGCACAGTGCCACATGTTTAATTACTCTACCTATAATTCTGATAAGTTCCAGAGGTAAGTCATGAAATGTTTAGGTTTTAATGCAGATAATAGCTCTGATTACACTTATTTCCACATTAGTATAAACAAAAGAACGGAAACTTTAATTATGAAACTCACGGTACTAATATAAAAAAATTTCCATCACAGTTAGTCGGGATAAGACCACGCGTATTGCAACATAATGATCTTAAACATATTAGATATACTGTATAATAATCATAAAAAAAAAATCAACGTATTGTAGAGCCTAAAATACTGACTTCCAGTGAACTTTTCAAGGGATATATGCTCAGAGTAACAGTTTAGGATTCTCAAATAATCCTCATAACTCAAGCCATTCACGTGACAAAAACAAGTCATATGAAGTTGACGCATTCCCAGCTATGGTTTACCCAGCACTAAGAGGCCGTAACCACAACAAAACTCATTTGTACAGTGCATTAGCTGTACAGTTCTGTGAAATTAAATTAAAAACTGGGAGATTAAATTTGATTTTACAGATTTATGATTCCAGACAGAAATTTATATTACAGCGAAATAACTTGTCATTACAGACAGGCATACATACACTACACACATTGCTGTATCCCCATGTAATCCAGCTGAAGCCAGAGAGATGAAATGGTTACTGGGTAGAACTTTTAAAAACGGAAATTAGATTAAAAACAAAATACAATCATGTTGCTAATATGGAGCATAGAAAGGCACAGTTGCCTATATGCATGAGTCACACCGTCCACTTGTGACTAATAAAAACATTGGGTTAATTTTCTTGGTGCAAAGGCAGATCTGGCAGAGTAGCAGTGGGCACCAAGAGACTGCTATCACCCTCTCTGACTTACTCTCTCATTCATTTCTAAGTCAATCAAAAATCTGGTTTGGGCTCTTGTGATAGTCATGTAATGATTCTGGTCATGTGAAGTCAAACAGCCATACTGTTGATGGGAGGTGATGGTGTGAGGCAACATAGGACAGTGAAGATAAGTGAGACTACATAAAGGTGGCAGGTAAGGTTATGGGAGGTTAACGTAACTGCCAGGATAAGGAGCAGACATCAAGATTTGTCACACTCAGATCACTGCCTGAACTCTTGAGGAAATGTTTGAGCATTTTAGAGAAGTAAGTCATTCAGGAGTGAGGAGCTGTCTATCAGGCTTCCTCAGTATGTACAGTCAGTCCCCGACTTACGACGGGGTTAGGGACCGACGACCAGGTCGTAAGTCGAATTGGTCTAAGTCGAAAATGCGAAAATAATACATAGAAAATCTAAAATGCGCCTCTTTTTCTTCTCAGCACCACGAAACTCTCACTTTTACGCTTGCCAGCCATTTTAATGGGAATTACAAAAGAAATTTTTGTCAGTACACAGAACAATCACTTACGTCGGGACTCGAAAATACATAATTTGAAAAAAAATTGTATGACTCTGGCAGTCGTATGTCCGGGTGGTCGTAAATCGAGTAGGTTGTGAGTCGAAGAGTATCTGTACTGTATTATGTTCCACTGAAATTTTTTTAACTTGAATCAGCTTCTAAACTTCCCAATCACTAAAAGTAAAAATTTTGAGAAAGCATTTAAATTATCATAAATGAAGAAAAAAGAAAGTTACTGAGATTTTGAATTCAGTTAGGCATTTTCTGAACATATGAAGGTGATGTTGTCAACTGTAACAAAAACATTTGATGCAGTCACGGGAATGCATTTCTGGTTCCGTGATCCTCTTTTAAAATAGATGGCTGCAGTAATGTATGATGGTAATTACTAGATAATGTTATGATAGGGCAATAAGTTTAGGTACATCCAAGTGAGACTTAGATTACCGTAATGTCTTCCTATAGAAAGTATATATCCCAAGAAAGTTCAGATTTAATCAAGAAAAACAAGTCGTCATGTGCTATGTCAAGATGAAAACAGTAATTGTAGTCATTTGTACGTCCAAGAATGAAATAACACAGAAATTAAAATAAAAGCTAAAAACAAAAGTGCCAAATAATTTCAAGTAAAACAAAAGAAAAAAAGGGGGGTTTATATAACATAAAAAAACGGCAAGAGTGGATAAAATTTCAATACAGTAGTACCCCGATTTACGCGGTCAATTGAACCCATGGGGTACCGCGGAAAGTGAAAACCGCGTAAAGTGAACAACAGAACATATGGGATTAATTCCAATAGAGACTGGCCCGACCCCCAAACTCCACTTTTTCAGACACAATACCTACGTTGTAGTAAAAATTACATCTTAATTTTATGATGGTATGCACACACAATTAATAATTAAGAGAAATATCAATAATATTAGTTTTTTTAACACTTACATTAGTAGAAAAGATGGCTGGGCACACAGGGATGGGGGGTTGGTTCCGAGGCAGAGGGCAGATTATTGGCCCTCACCTGTATCAATTGTATCACTATCCACCACATAGGCTTGCAGGGCCTCTTTATCAAACCCCTCAAAGTCCATATAAGTCCATATCCTCACTATCACTATCACTGACTTAGGCCGGCTGTGGTGGGTGGCGGGTGAAGAACTCGGTAATGTTTTGATGATTGGGCGACCTTGTGCGCATCCTGCCCGCGCCGCTTCCTGCGTATATTAGTAGATGCACCGCAGAAAGTGAAAGTTCGGTTCTGGCGAGGCACCGCGTAAATGAGAAATTACGGAGAGTGTGAATGACAAGAGAAAAACAGCTAACATTGGCACTGTAACTCTATTAGTACTGTAGTATTTAACCCCAAGAATCAATCAATTACACATTTTTTATTTATTTTTTAATCTTTACAGGTAAGTAGTCGAGGCTTACTTACCTGATTGGGGGGGTTGTGGTGTTCTTATGCTATCGTCCCTGACATTATACTCATCATACACCAACCTTATACTCACCATACACCAACCTTACACTCATCATACACCAACCTTATACTCACCATACACCAACCTTATACTCATCATACACGAACCTTATACTCATCATACATCAACCTTATACTCACCATACACCAACCTTATACTCACCATACACCAACCTTATACTCATCATACATCAACCTTATACTCATCATACATCAACCTTATACTCACCATACACCAACCTTATACTCACCATACACCAACCTTATACTCATCATACACCAACCTTATACTCATCATACATCAACCTTATACTTACCATACACCAACCTTATACTCACCATACACCAACCTTATACTCACCATACACCAACCTTATACTCATCATACACCAACCTTATACTCACCATACACCAACCTTATACTCACCGTACACCAACCTTATACTCACCATACACCAACCTTATACTCACCATACACCAACCTTATACTCATCGTACACCAACCTTATACTCACCATACACCAAACCTTATACTCATCGTACACCAACCTCATACGCATCATACACCAAACTGTTACTCATCGTACACCAACCTTATACTCACCATACACCAACCTTATACTCATCGTACACCAACCTTATACTCACCATACACCAGCACAGCTCCAACTATCACACAAATATGTGACATACTTTCGCACAACTTCCGAATAACAAACAGACTTGCATCATCATCATCATCATCATCATCATTAGAGAAGTGGGAGAGCTACAGTATATCTTTTATTACCGTGTCTGGTACTTTATCTACGGAAGGAGGGGGAAGAGGAGAATCATTTATCAATTAAAAAACTCAACTTGGAAAAATAAATAAAAAATAACCCGAACCTTTAGATTTTAATTTATAGGTTTTTTTTTAGCTTAATTCCCATAGGGTTTAGTGAGGAATACAACCAATATGCCACATGCTGAGGTAACGTACACAACACAGCAAGCATAAATAACGGAAATATACAGGACTAGGCCGACAGAATACAAGTTATACTGTACAGAACAGCTGCATTCATTACAAAGAGAACAAATTATACAATAATATGTTTACCCGTGTCCAAAGTAACTCTTGTGGTTTTGTTTACCCATGTCCAAAGTTAACTCCTGTTGTTTATAAGCATGTCAAACTGTGATGTGTACAGTATGTCAAATAATTTCCATTATTTTTCCATCTTAGTCAGACACTGCAGTACCTATATGTAGCCACCTCGTCTAAGTTTTTCAATAGAGAAATAAAGACAGAAATGGTAGAAGACAGGGGATATGTGTTGATCAGGGGCCACGAGTACTGTACTGTACCCGGTATGGAAAATGTCATTCTTTAATATATGGAAAAGTAACTGTATAATATACTTGGCAATGATACACACAAGCAATGTAAACTGTAAAACTTTTTTTTTTTTACTTGACTACAGTAAATAATAATAATTAAAAAAGCTTGTATTGAAAGGTCAACAGGAACTTGGCCACATGCCTTTTAAAAGTGAGATGGCTGTACAGCAGTACTGCAATTTGTATTGTGCATACTCTATATTTTTGAGAATATAGTATACGGTATTCAATATATTATAAACAAGTATAATAGAATTGTGACTTTTCACAATCCTAAGCGGCCAGTTACTGAATACTGATTATATCTTGCACTAAATGTTTCCCTTAGAGTTTCTATTAAATTAAAATCAAAGAATGCATTAAGGAATTTTTTTTCTGAAAGCAAACACACCAGTTACGATAAATAATAAGAAAGTTATCGAGTACAGCTATAACACAAAGAATAAGAACAAAATTGAAAATCAAATTTGTGGAAAAATTGAAGTAACATTCACAGTTGTATTGTCTGGCAGTCTTCAGTGTCTGTTTACTGGGTGTTGAAGATAAAGTTTGGGAAACAGATGACCTTGGTGTTTATCTACAAGAGAGACACAGAACAAAGCTCATATCCCTTCCACATAACTGGCTGTGGACAAACATCTCATCAGCTCTAACAACACAACACAGAGATTAGCATAAATGCCAGATCATAGAAGGGACGACTTCATAAAGGTGAAGAGCAAGACATGTTTTATAGTGTCTGAGTTGACAAGAACAGAAAAATTTGAAATACTGTATAAATATATTATTGGCTTATATTTTATTAAGGTAATGTTAGTGTATACAGTGTGTGCATATATACTGTATATATATATATACTGTATATATATAAATATATATATATATATATATATATATATATATATATATATATATATATATATATATATATATATATATATATATATATATATATATATATATATAAAAGAGAAAAAGAAACATATAAGATATTAGTTATACATATAAATCTGCCAAAGGAAAGACAACAATATTAGTGTGTGATTCACAGTGGCACAATACTGTATTAGTGTGGTTTATGTAGTGTGGAATATGTTTACAAGTCCATTAGTTCTTAAATCAGTTGCTAAACATTTATGAAATTGTCCCCAAATTTGCAAAGTGAGAGGCAAGTTTTCAATAATCCTCTAGCAGAAGCAGGACACACCCATGTCACGGTCACAGGCATTACAGGAGCCACAAACATTCTTGTCTATGCGAAACAAGATGACCTAAATCAACATTACCAACTCTATGACATGGACTGTGCCTCCTGCTTGTACCGGGAGACTATTAGCATTTGAGTGAATCACCCCAAGCATAGCCCAAACTGTACTGCACACCCACACATTTCCCAGTGCCTGCTGCCTCGACCTACCGGTTCGATGGAGATTGCTGGTTCCTGAGGAGGAGATATTATTAACAGATCAGCATTAATCCCAACTTTGAATTCCACCTTCGGTTTCTTTACATAATACATTTTAATGACCACCACAAGTTCTCCTGCTTTAGCTTTATACAATGTAAATTCATATCAGCTAAATACAAATATATATGTAGAAGCATGTAGGAAATATATCGTACTGAATACTGTAATCTGCCATGTTTATCTTTTCACATTAACCTAACCTAAACTGACCACCTCTACTACATATTAACTAAAACTTTATTCTAGAGAGATAAAAATTTATTAAGCATAAGAAAAAAATTTCTAAAACAAGTCTGTATTTTTTTAAATTATAACAATATAAGTAAATCACCCCTATTCAACAAAAAGTTCCTTCCCCCATTAGCACCTAATTGGCAGATTTCATCTATTCTGTATGACATATTTGTGTGTGTGTGTGTGCAATTTTCTTTGATTGAACTCTGGGTAAAAATGCAAAAAAAATCTGATTATATTATACAGGCATTATTTAGGTAGTACCTTACCTCACATTCACCCACACTTGAGCCTCTTATGCATACAGTATTATACACAGTTCATGGTACATCTTTCTAGGTTCTGCTTTATCTCTTCTGTGTATACAGTATTCTTAAAACTTTCACTGAAACATTTTCAAAATATTTCATCTTACATCAGTATACTGTACTGTACTGTATTCAAGAAAAAAACTTTGTAAGTTGCACATAACTTGAGGAAAGTGTAAGTCACTTACACTGATACATCATCCTACATGAGACCTACAATAATGTGTACAGTATTTGTAGATGAACATGCCTGGTACAACATTCCTGTGTGACCAACACAACCACCACTAGAGGTAATGGACCAGACATGTAATGTGAATAGTTCTCCAAAGTGACATCTTGAGGAAAGTTATTCATAACTAAATGTCCATAAACTCTATACAGATGTTTTGAAGTTAATGCTAAGATAAAATACTGATCAAATGCTGAAATCAAATGTGGCTGGAAGACAACCATAATTTTATACACCGTATGTATCACTAATGCCTTCTAGTTCTTCCTCCCAAGGACTCCCCCTTGAAGGAGTGGCTGTGACAGAAAGTCCTCCAGACCACTACCTCAACATCTCTGTCCCTCATACCATCAAGCAACCTCCATCACTCCTTCCCGGGTTGCTGGTGCCTCTCTCTTACCCTGGCATTCTTTATCTCAGTCTTGTACACTCACTCTGTAATACTGTACTGTAGATACTATCACTCATAATCCTCACCCAGATGCCCCCACTATCTAAGTCCTATCTTAATCCAAATTATATCTTTGACCTCACTAATCATTCCGCATCTCATAATTACATTTCATGACTGCTGAACTTCCTCCACTTACTAATACTGTACCAAACAAACCCACACAAGAATCTTTCAACAGCCCAAATTCTATAACTCTCTACATTGGTGCAGGTCCGCTCTTTACTCTTTTATGTTATGGCTGAAAGAGCTTCAGTCGCTTCTCAGTCCTGTCTCTACACCAATGATTTCATTTGTACTGTTTAAAATTTCTTCAAAGGCTAAATCCCCCTATGGCAATATTATTCAAAATTAACTACAGCACTCAGGGTTTCAACTACTCGATCAAATGAAAACTAACCAAGATATTATGAGAATAACTGCCCCCCCCCTCCCTATTTTAAGAAGGTGACCACATACAGACCCTTCGTAGTACAGTACCTACACCATCATCACTACACACCATCTCTATCATTCTACCCTCCACCCTTAGAAAAAACCAACACCAAAACACAAAATATTTCCTGACAAATGAATATTTGTATTACAACAGCAACATTCTCCTCGCTTGTGGGAGACCTCGCATGTCAACAAGCGAGGACATCGTTGTTGTTGTCATACTGTACAAGAATTCATGCAATCTCCACAAAGTCACATACCGGTAGGTGGAAAAGTCCACTCAGCAGCCTGTAATGAAGTGCTTATGGTACAGTATACAATAACATGAACCATCACTACATTACTAGGTGTTGCAGAAGACCTAAAGCACACCTGTCTGTGCTCAATACCTGCCAACAATGAGAGCCTGAGAAGGAAGTGCCCATCAGGTTGGCTGGTAAGTTGGTAAGTACCGTACAGCAGAGAATATTAGAGAGAATTTGTAAAACTAATAGTTGGTAAAGTAACAGTTTGTTAAGTATAACTAACCACTAAGGACAGCTGTAGAGTGAGCTGGATCATTAAGAACTACTGCAAGAATAAAACAGATCACCAAGAACTACTGCAAGAATAAAACAGATCACCAAGAACTATTGCAAGAATAAAACAGATCACCAAGAACTACTGCAAGAATAAAACAGATCACCAAGAACTATTGCAAGAATAAAACAGATCACCAAGAACTATTGCAAGAATAAAACAGATCACCAAGAACTACTGCAAGAATAAAACAGATCACCAAGAACTATTGCAAGAATAAAACAGATCACCAAGAACTATTGCAAGAATAAAACAGATCACCAAGAACTATTGCAGTGAAACATTTCCACGGTGTTGATGCACCTGCATTCTGAAATCACAAACATTTAATACAATCAACCAATTCCAGAGTTAGTTCAGTATTGCAAAAATCCTCCAGTACACTGTACTGTATACATTTCACATCATAATCTTTTTCAGTACACCAAAACCAAAAAGCTTCTTAGGATAACTTGGTAAGTAACACACACCTGAAGCTTCCATAGCTCCAACTTCACCTCAACCTCTCTCACTAGTTCCAATAATAATCCTTCATACTGATGTACCAACAACTTAAGAGCACAATACTGTATTATTATTTATAGATCAAGGCATTAATAAAACCCTTGTGGATTGCTGAGGTCGAATACAATGAACCATTGTTTATACAGTCGATGACTTGTTAGCATTTAATGAATACAGGAATTCTTTTTATTAAATGTGCATCTCCACATAAATACACTTTTTGCTTGGTCATAATGTTCCAGAATCACCACTTTATGTCCCTAGTATTTAAAATAAATACTTAATATATTTCTTAACAATTACCATACTGTTCTTCACGATAACAAAAGATAGCAGCAGTAAAGCCTCTTCTTTCTGCAGACCAAAAGTGAACATCCAACTAAGTTTCTAAATTACTGGTACTTGGAATATTTTGGTAGCCTCCAACTTCATCATAGGCAAGGGTTAAAAAGCAATAATTGGGTGAAAACTTGTACAACCAGACATACACAGTCACACACAAAAAGATGTAAACATACAAAAATAAAAACAAACACACACACATACATGTTTTTAAATCCATATCTGACCACAATAAAGTATTTTCCAAGTTAACGAAATTATTTTCATTTATATTAATAATGTAATGCTAATGTATTATACCTTCATGATATTATGAGAATAGATGTTTTGTTCTACTAAATTATATAAACTGTAGCTACTGTATACATGTACACAACACACAAACAAAAGCACAACTGATGTAACATAATGCGTGTACTGTACTCTACTATACTCATACCATCATTAATACAAGCTGGTGCATGTCAAACCTGAATTTTTTTTCAAAGAATTTAAAATTGTAAAGGCAGAAACAACAAACTTGCCCTACTTCTCCAGAGAGTCTGTCTGAACAGCATGTTTCTCATCACTGTACAGTACCAGCCCCTTAATACCTGCACTGTGGAAGGACTTGTCCCTGTCTGAGCCACTTCAGGACCCTCACACAGCTCATAACACCACAACCAACCTATAGAATTTTGGGCAGAGAGGTTCTCTCCCATACTCCCTTTGCCCCTTGTAATTTCCAGGTTAATAAGAGGACATCCAAGTGGACAGCGTTTACAGTTTAACAATAGTTTTGAAATGGTTCGGAGGAACAAATCCTTCTACACTACAGGCACTGAGGCACTTGCAATATCAGTGAGGTAAATGTTGCATTGTCCAGGTAGGTTATGTGGAGAGACAGAGGTAATACACTAGGATGATCTGTCTTGATAATCCAGACTTCTAAGAACTAAAGCCCAGGAATAAACTAAGTCTGTCTCATAAATGTCAGATCTGAAGAATATTTATGGTAAACTTGTATTACTTGTATATTCTGTACAAAAACGTTTTCCTATGTAGAAGGAGAAGACTTTTGAACCATATACACCAAGTTAATATTCAATTAGCAGTATTATATAGAAACTTTACATGAGATACTTCATTATCCTGTAACCCATTATTTCTTTACTAAAGCATTAACACTACTGTACAGAGACTACATACTATATACTCATTATAAGTAATTCACCTGCATTCTCAGTTTCACATTAATGAAAGTGCACAATGATAAATACAGTATACTGTATTATAAACAGGAGAATGACACCGTGTTCAACCCCAAAGGAACTACTGTACCCTGATTTGCACTTACATGCTAATAAACAGTTCAACAGACTGGAGCCTTGCAAATGTTTGTCTTCCATCACACAAAGATGTTGAAACCTTTTCAATCAACATTTAAGTTATTTTAAAACTATGGTTGACAGGTGTGCATCAATTACTTTGCTGCTAAATTTCTACTACTTTTTTAGTTTCTTCATCAATCAGTCAATTTCTTATCAGTCAGTCAAGTGCAAAGGTGCAATTATCATGCAAGACTACAGACCTGCAGAGGTTATCTAAATACTTTATCCACACAACTTAAAAACTTGTTTAAATAATACAGTAGAGAGCATTAATAAAAAAAAGATAAGAAAAGAAAAAGTTCATCAATTCCACAATATGTCAAACATCTACTTTTCCCCAAATCATGGATGACTATCAGAGTAGAGACAGCAGAGGGTCGCCCTTGGTGGACCTACGTACCTTCTCCATCATTCCTGGCTTCCGGTCAGGCTTGTAACATAGCAGATACAATACAAAATTTATGTCTCTCCATTTCAATATTTTATATACATATTATTATCCATTTAATTCACATATAAATGAGATATATCCATTTTATCAGAAGTAATAAAAACAAGTTGAAAGTATCAGAAACATTTCAGTTACACTTTCCATAACTGACAAACTAACCAACATCAAATAACATCAACAGAACTGTATCATGCAGAGTTAACACACATGCTAACATATCTTGTCATTATGCTTATGCTGTCTTCAATTTTATGTATGCATTTTCAGATACCATTTTAAATAAATTTTTACCAAGTATAAATATTTATCCCATATTATTCAAGAAAATAACCTGGAAAGAAATAGAGCCTCAGTTGCCTCAAAAAAGACTGAGGGAAGTCATCATGAATTATTACTCATATAGTACAGTACTGCATACCTAAGTCTTTTGACCTGTTGTAATAATAATAATAATAATAATAATAATAATAATAATAATACCGTAATAATAATAATAATAATAATAATAATAATAAATAATAATAATAATAATAATAAATAATAATAATAATAATAACAATAACAATAATAATAATAATAATAATAATAATAATAATAATAATAATAATAAGAGAAAATTATCTTGTAACTGGAAGGTAAGGTCAATGATTATATCCTTTAAAGTTCTCGAACAAAAAAAATTTACCCAATGTCTCATTTTAGTACAGGTACCAATAATAATAATAATAATAATAATGATAATGATAATAATAATAATAATAATAATAATAATAATAATAATAATAATGATAATAATAATAATAATAATAATAATAAGAGTAAAATCTGCTGTTCAGTGTACAGTACAGTATTAGTACAGTACGGTAGGTCTATTCTGTACACCCAACAAACAAAAAAATACATCTTCATGTCTTACAAACACGATTTTCCCTCGACATATTAATTCACCTCTGAGAGTAATGTACCTGTAGTGTTAATATTTCATCAAGTGATCCCCAGAAGCCTAAAACACATTATTAACATCACCGTAAAGACAACCTCTAACTGTTCTAAAAATATTGACATGTACGGTAAGAGAGAGAGAGAGTGCACACGAGAGAGACTGTGGTTAGGTGTCAAAATATGAGAGTCCACTTTCCATATAATATTCACATCAAAGGCCCTGTTGATCTAAGACGTCAAGAAGCTCCGGTATGAGTCATTATACAGTAAAGATTTTAATTATATCAGTGGATCATTATTTAACTCAACTTTTCAACTACAGGTATTTGTTAATCATAAAACACAAAAGGTACAGTATTCATCATTTTGAAACACATGTATTAATCATTCACTGTATATTTTCTCCAGTTTGTTTGGGTCTCCTACATAAAAACATCTAGTGAAAAGTCTTTACTCTAATAAATAACTTCATCCTATTTGTAAT
Source organism: Homarus gammarus (assembly GCA_958450375.1). NCBI lineage: Eukaryota > Metazoa > Arthropoda > Malacostraca > Decapoda > Nephropidae > Homarus > Homarus gammarus. The sequence goes on along the minus strand of CAUDMG010000658.1, from coordinate 5,711,895 downwards.
TTCTCTCCATATGATACGCCTCATCTTTAAAATATACATTCCATCTATCCTGTTATTCCTCCTTTCCTTCTCTACTTTAGGGGAGGGGGGGGGATGTTGGGTAGAGAGACAACTAAACATAAGCCGCTGAAACAAACACGTAGAATCACACTCGTACATTAAATAACTAAATGAGAATAAATAAATACAGAGAAGTCTCCCAGTTGTTGAGCCTCTGTTAATGTTTCTCTCATCCATAGTTTCAACATACTGGTGTACTCTCTCACAGGCCTCCATTACCCCACACTATTTTAATCTTTCATTTTTTAATCAGCTTTTATCATCCTAACTTACTATATTAACCCTTTCTATATATTTCATGTCTATATTTACTCTCCCTTCAGCCATCCTCTCTATAATCAAACCTCTCCACATATTTTACATTAAACGTCCATATTAAATTTAAATCTCTACATATCTACAATATAATTTCCAGAATGTCTAAATTTTGTCATATTATCACTTCTTTTATCCCACTTCTTATATATCCTGTACTATCTCTCTCTCTCTCTCTCTCTGTTTATATTGAGAATATTATCTAAATTGTCTATATTTACTCTCTCTACATGATAATATGGTACTACATATACACTGTACCGTAATTTTCTAAGTGTTTTTTCCCTTTGCGCTCTATTCCTTCCTCTTCCTCTAATTCCATCTGTTCTAGCATCCTTCATGTTTCAGTTTCCACACACTCACAGGCTCAGTTTATGTCAATTATATACTAAAGTAATCATCAACTAACACATGACTGTAAAGTACATGAAAGATAAAATACTTACACTTTAACCCCTTGTGTACAGCCAGTATAGAAACTGACTAAAACAATCGTCTGATATTAGCTAAAGAAAGTATTAGAAGTGGTGTTCCCATAGTGAAGGGGTTAATGAGGAATGTGAGTCTACTTTGAATTTATCTTCATTATATAAAATACAAGTACTGTACATACAATACTGTATAGTTTAAGTAGGCATAGTGTCTTTCACCGGATACCCTGTATTTGAAAAACTCTTTTGTGAAATTCCCTCAAAATTTGTTAGCATTACAGGTGTCCCTCTTTACATGCATTACCTTTACAATCAAACTCATTATTACTGTTCAATACAAGACACGCATTCTAATAAAGTAGTACATCACTTTTACTAGACTAATTTTTAACGTTCAATGGTCCAGAACAGAGGAAATTGTTTACAATCCAGCTCTGTGCTTCAACAAAACTCTCCAGTAATTTCTTGAATTTTCCAAATAATTTACCCTATATAGAGATGTGAGGGAAGTGACCAGCAAGTGAAATGAGCAGCAGTAGTAGTACTGTACCCCTAGTGGTAAGTAACCCCACAGAGCCATTACTTTAGATGTCAAGTTGGAGGTGATAAGGTACATTGAGATTGGCGAGAAGATGATGGCTTATCTAAACTGTGCTATAAAGTGGAATTTTATTTCTTGTTGGATATTTTTTGAGGAAAATATCTCACAATTCATAAAGGTAATCAATAGATAAATATGATTCACCTTATGATTACTGTATTCAAGTCAATATTAGGGTTTCAGGAACACAACGAAGATAAACCTGTACACTAGGCAACACTAATGTCTCAAGTACTCTGAAAAGTTGACTACCTCCTCATCTATATGGCAACTCACACAGCTCAGTCTGCCATAATTACTGCTGCCACATTACAAACATACAGTGTGATGTACTTAGTGTATCTATATGTGTAAACACAGTGTTTACTCTGTAGTTCTTATTCCCATATGAGTCTAGTCTTATGATGTTTCAGATATGCAGGAGTCCAGTAACTTGACATACTACTATAATCTGGTGCTTAATGTGAGCATTGACTCCAATACTGTAGTATAATAACTTCTGTGTTGTAGATCATTTAATGACATACTGTACTGACCATACTTTGTCCTCTTTTTACATTAATCTGAGGAACACTTTTACTTTGTTTTGATGAACCCCAAACAGTCTTAAAAACTGCAACTGTACACATGGGCTTTAAATATCACATATATATACAGTATCACTTTCTGTCTAAAATACAAAAATGCATTTAAAGAGCATTTACCCTGAGGAGCAGCAGCGTGGCCACAATTACAACAAATCTTTATGGATATAGTTAGTCTATGCATCACAGAAACTAAAAAAACAGTCAATGAGATAAAAGAATAGAGGTTGTGTTTTAGTATCAAAACAGAGTACAGTATATAATAAGAAAGTTTCTATCCTTCACTTAATTTACCTATTATTTCATAACAAATTCAACCTTTCAAAGTAAGCTAAATGTATCCTAAAAAGTAAACACTTGTAAGAGTGTTTGGTTAACAAAGAACAAAGTATGCAAAGGGCCAAGTTTGTTTTCCTGTACATGTCATAGGGTACTGTACTGCCCCCATAACACACAATTGTCTCCTTTTTCTAACAAGTAATCAAGATAAATACAGTATATCATCAAGCTGAGACTAGTTCTTCAAAGACAATTAATAAATCAAGTTACAACGCACTAAGTCATCAGCAACGACTGACCACCTCCAACCAAACACAACCCTAATAAACATATGGATACCCGAACCAACCCACGATATTAAACCAAATCAGAATACAAAACAACTTACTTAGGGGCATAGACTATCTCGCCTACATGCCAAGTATGAATTAAATGAAGTTATGCTTGTCTATGGAATGGCTGTGAACAAATGGATAGAGGGGGGCAACCAAATCCATTGCCTCTGTCCTGTGGTAACACCTAGCTAGAGGGATACATTTCAAAGTGCAATCTAACAAAAGCCTCTACACATTTCTGTATAAATCAGGTTAAATAAGAGTCCACCCACCAAAGAAGTGAGAAAGTGATAAAACAACATCAGTAACTCGAGAGGAACTGTAACACCACAACTCAATAGCTATAAATACCTTTTCTCTAACAAGGTCTACCACTGTCTTCAACCTAGTACAGTAAATAGCTACAATGAATCATCAAGTACGTACGACACGAGCCTTGAACTGTACACACATAAGAACACTTCATTAACGGTTACCAGTCTGTTTTATAATTCCTCTTAACTACACATTATACAGTTAAAGAAACATAATTACCCATATGGACCCTAAAAATTAAGATGTGAATGCAGAGACATCTCCTGTTTCCCTTCATGGAGCTAAAACATCACATTATATATCTGGGAAAGTTTCTGGGGATTCTGGGAAAGTTTCATATGTTTTTGTAAGTTCCCAGAGCCTTATTTATTAAGAGGAACATGTTAATACTACAATCAAGAACTACATCAGTCAACATACTCAAGAAATAAGGCATAGCATCCGCCTCACTTGGTGGTACACTACACGGTTGACGGAGATTAGTATGTTAGTTATATTACAGAGAGAGATATACCTGTACCTGCATAATACCAAATACAATCATACCAGGTTAGTGATATGTGATACTCATTAACAAATACAGTAGTAAAAATAATCTCAGCATAAAAGTATATTAAGTGATATGAAAGTAACTAAGAGGATATTGACACCTCTTTTGATAATTGTCTCTGGTTTTGTGCATTGCAATGTTATAAAATATTCTTCTGGCAAATTCACTACTACACGTTTCACAATTTCCACACACCACTCACAGTCCTCCACCATTCATGTAGTTTTATCAATTCTTTGCTTTTCCCTAAAAATTCTGTACTAATAATTATACACACAAATTATCCTTCTCATTTACCAATAATTTCTTTGTTCATGGACCTATTTTGTGCTTTTTCCCCAATCAAATTTCATTCTAGCAACAAATACAGTATTACAGATCACCTGCATTCATAACAAACATTCTATTAGATATTATTATATATACAGGTAGTGTAATTCAGGCTAATTTTCCATTTCCATTTACTGTTGATTTAAAACTACTGTATCTCCACACCCAGTCCAGGCCTGATCACAGTAGTTGACCATAATCACACACACACACACACACACACTATATTCCCCTAATGTGTCAATCATCCTTAACTTGTATTTTTCTACCTCATTATATATTGAAGCTTCCCAGAGATAAAAAAAAAGTTACAAATTTTGGTTCTGAAAATCAACTCAACTGTATCACATAATTAGATGCTGAGATATATTTTTATAGACAAATATTACATTATTATTTCTAGAATTTAACTACAGTACTATAAGTTTTCTACTCCTTCAGTAGCTACAAGCAAATGTTACTCCTACATGATGAACAGTATATACTCCACAAACCTCTAACCTTGAATTTGGAAAGTTATTTTGCCAGAGGTTAAAACCCGTCTTTACCAAACTACCAACATAATACCTGCCTGTACAAAATTGGTTATTTGGCTAAACACCTGTATATTAACATGTGTTACTATACATTATTACTGAAGATGTAGTACAGTATACAGTACAGTACTCTGAAATGTTTTATATCTGAAGTTACTAAAACAGGATTAGATTATGAACTAACTACAGTATACAGATGCTATAAGTGTCAGCAACAAGTTTTAAAAAATTTCACTGTGCATCATCATCTGTGGTCAGTAACAGAGTGAAGTACGGAGTAGTCGAGACTTACCCTGTTGAAGCTGGGGTGGTAGCCGAGACAGAAGGGGGACTTCTTGTTGTACTTCCTGATCGTCTCCAACAGATTTTTACTTTCCGGAACCCTGTTTGCTACAACCATGAACGCGCCATCATATACCTTCAGATCACGTTCCAAACACCTATTATCACTCTCGATCTGCAACAATGAGTTGCCCGCTGCAAGAAATTGAGATATATAACTGTAGCTTTAGCGGGGAGTCACCATGATGTTTGTTCTCTTTATGCCCACTTTGTCTACGCCCATTATATCTACTCTGAAAATGTCACATACAGCATTCCCAAAAATGTCTACCGTCAGTTAATGATGAACTGACCTGACCTATTAAAACCCCTTGAAATAAATAAATCCTTTCTCTATCTACCTACAGTACTAAAATAAAAATAAATTAATTATCTAGTTACCTCCTCACTGGAAAAAAAAAAATGGTGCAAATCTGACTGTGGGATAGAAGCAAGCATGGCCCCATCACACACATACCCCATATATAGCTGTGCCAGTCGTTGGGCATGTACTCCTCCCGCTCCACGAAGAGCAGCACGTACTCCTTCCTCCTCTCCTTCAGCGTGAAGATGCCCGTCATGGCCATTACCGTCAACAGCTCATTTACAAGATTTCGATGACCGATGAACACATAAACTGAGGGGAGAGATGGATAGATAGATAGATAAGCCGAGATAGACAGAGATAAGTAGATAGATAGACAGATAGATAGTTAGATAGGTAGATAGGTGGGTGGGTAGGTAGGAAGATACATGGATAGATATATATATATACAGTATATGTACTGTATATAGTCAAATCCTAATACAAGTTTACTTTGATTCAACATGTAAATAAACAATACTCTGCACAAGTATACAATAAACCTACATGTCTTAAGGTTTTTATACAACATTCCCTCACAGAAATCACAAACATAGGAGGTTAATACTAAAATATTCATCCTCAGAAAAAAATGTATAGTGAAAACTTATGAGAAACAGATGAACAACCAAAACAAACACATAATGATCTTTCAATAACGTTTAGTTTTTGTGGCTGTAACATTTATAATTATGCTTATTTCATTTATTTTTTGCAAGTCTTATACTCCTTACACTGCCATGGCAAAGTAGTGGGTTTTTTTCAACACATGCTTATTATAGCACTACATAATATTTTTGCACCGGTGTGAATGAAATAATAATAATAATAATGATAATAATAATAATAATAATGATAATAATAATCACATTTATTAGTTATAATAAAACTAATACTAATACCACCCAAGCTTATTTCACCTCAAGATTCCCCTAAGCTATTTTTATTATTCAATGTAATTTTGTGTCATTCATCATCTACCCCTTCATTCTATCGGTCTGTCTCACTGTCACTGACTTACTCCTCGTTTCATTCTTGGTCTCCTGAAAGATGGTGTGGAGGTGCTCAGTATTATACTGTATCTCATGGTTGATGGTCATATTCTCCTTGGAGGCTTCCTCCTTCAGGGTCTCCATCATGCTGTGTTGGCCGTCGCTGTAGATAATGGAGAACTTACTCCAGTTGTTGTGTCGCAGCGTCGCCACCGTCGTCTTGATGATCTGTGTGAGAGAAGGGGAGGGAGTAGTACTGTGGAGGTGACTTTCTATCTATCAATATATTTAACTTTCTTTCTCTTTATCATTACACCTGACGTTTCTCTCGCTCTATCACTCACATATTTCTCCGAAGGGTTTGTCCTGGCGAAGGTGGTGAATCGGGAGGCCCGTTCATTGCTGCACCCCTGTGAAGAAAAACTCTCTTAATAATAACAACAATATTGATGATAAGAATTCATGATGGCAATGGCAAAACTGTGCGGCATTTATCGAAACTGAAATGTAGTGATAAAAGAAGAAACGAGAGCTCTCAAATTTTTAATACCTGAAGACACCCAGAACCTCACCACCTGTCAAAATATATCTTAATAATAATAATAATAATAATAATAATAATCCAATAAACACATGGCCAAATAATCGGACCAGTGAACATGTCCCTTATGGGTAATAATGGCATTCGAATCCCGTAGACTTTTGGGATTTACGACGTCTTGCAATTCGAAACTAGAGTAGAAATTTAGAAGAAAAAAAATAAAGTGAATAATAAAAGTGTGGGGAGGAGGGTGTCAGTGTAACAAGGAGGAGGGCGTGTCAGTGTAACAAGGAGGAGGGCGTGTCAGTGTAACAAGGAGGAGGGCGTGTCAGTGTAACAAACTAACAACCACAGCACGTTAGGGGAGGAGGTGTGTCAGTGTAACAAGGAGGAGGGTGTGTCAGTGTAACAAGGAGGAGGGCGTGTCAGTGTAACAAGGAGGAGGGCGTGTCAGTGTAACAAGGAGGAGGGCGTGTCAGTGTAACAAGGAGGAGGGCGTGTCAGTGTAACAAGGAGGAGGGCGTGTCAGTGTAACAAGGAGGAGGGTGTGTCAGTGTAACAAACTAACAACCACAGCACGTTAGGGGAGGAGGTGTGTCAGTGTAACAGACTAACAGCCACAGCATGTTATGGGAGGAGGGTGTGTCAGTGTAACAGCCACAGTATATTAGGGGAGGAAGGTGTGTCAGTGTAACAGCCACAGCATGTTATGGGAGGAAGGTGTGTCAGTGTAACAGCCACAGTATATTAGGGGAGGAAGGTGTGTCAGTGTAACAGCCACACCATGTTAGGAGAGACAGGCATATCCAAATTTAGTTCCAGATATAGAAATTATACCAGACAGATAAAAGAATACAGTATTATTATTACTGTTATTATTTAATTACATTTTCTGTAATTTACGTATATATATAAAAATAAAATAATAAATAAATATACTGTAATTAATAAATATTGAAGTGATAACCGTGGTAACATTATGAGATGTTCTTATTACCGCCATGCTATTGTACTATTCCAGATGTTACTAAATGTTGCATAATACTTCCTTGAGATAAATGAATAGTATATATCAGGTGCCTAAAAGAGAGCTCAGGTTCTCAAATGGCTCAGCCATGGTAATATTGTTATTATTATCCACTCTGTATCTGTGTTTTTCTGGCTAAATAAACTGTTTCAATCCAATTCAAAGAAGGAAAAAATTGAAAATATCTTCTCAACATTCTAAAATTCCAATTTTTCTGATGTTTCGGCCCGTACAATTTTTTTTTTTTTTACAAATAATATCTAGAACACCATTAGTTACACTCATCATTGACTCAAGTTTTTTATTAAGGGCGTAAGTTGGTCCGCCCCGCCTATGCTGATTTTAGTGATGGATGCTTGTCGGGCATGAGGGATTACCTTTTGGACGGCTGAATGCGGTCATGGCCAATTACAGGGTTGGGGGTGAGGGGTAGGAGAGGGGGTGAGGGGTAGGAGAGAGGGTGAGGAGTGAGAGGGGAGGTGAGAGGAAGGGGCGGGAGCCTACTTTGTCAGGCATCGCGAGCACTTGAGATGAAACGCCTGGCCAAATAAACGTCATAACCAGGGCTGCCAATCTCCCCATCACGCACACATCAACAAACACACACTCTACTCAACAACCTCCATCACCCAGTCTCTCCTACTCTTATTTATTATCTCTATTTAATGATAGTAACCGTCCATCCTTGAAAGGGGATGATGATAATGCGTTTTGATAATTGGGTGCGTGGGTGATGCGGTTGGCAGGGGTGTTGGGCACGCGTCGCCGGGCTAGGGAATGAAAGCTTTGAAAATATCGTTAACTCCTTATGATCTCGCCCTGGGTTAAGTGGGGGTCATGCGGTCAAAAAGGTCACACCCCCCACTTAACCTAACAGGTCATTAAATAGTTAAACGAGAGGCGTTGAGTTTTTTCTAATACATTACACAGCTCAATAGTATATTGCAGTGGCGGGATTTTTGTCAAAGTGAAGAATTGTTGGACAGGATTTTGTCAGTTCCTCCCACCCACCCACAGACACCCACACACGTTATTTACTCGTTTTTATTATTTCTCTTTGATTCATTCCATATTCACCACTCATATCCTCGGAAGTCAAAAGGCATGAGAATTTTGTTGAGGTGAGACGTCAATGTCACCTTTATATTCACTATACGACCTTATGCCTTGGCTTCATGTCAAGATATATAAATAAGCAAATAATTTGTAATAATATGACCTTCAAGAGGATTTGTAGACAGTTGACACACACACACACACACATGTACGTATATAGTCACGTGGATAGATATACACACACACATGACCAGCATAAGTTCAGATGTGACCAACAACTGGATGATGATATACTAATCATTTCGCTTTTCAGCGTGTAAATAAATACGAGACATCTTTCCATAATTTGTTTCTTCATATTAAAAAAATCTAATATTAAAAAAAATATCTATATTTTAAAGTTATTGGCAAATTAGGAAAAGCGTAACTATTTTTTTACTTTATATCTAAACAGCCAATTTTCATAGCTATCTCGTTACAATTATCGACACGAACAAATTATACTAATCAGACAGAATATCAAATAGTATTAATAATTGCCCAGACCAAAATCAGAGTGAACCTCGTCACTTACACCTGTTGGAAACTATATGCTAATGAATTCACACGCGATAATTCACGGTGGGTTGTACGAAAGTGTTGGAGGGCGGGAGACAGGGAAGGCTATTATTAAGTGTCGGCTCTCGCAAAAGAAGCCTATGATATACGTTGTTTATTATGTGGGAAGAGTCGTGTTGGAGGTGCTGGCTAACGAAAACAAGTGTTTAATAATATGCCTTGAGTATCCAACAGTATTAGGAGTATGTTGTGTTATGGGTTTGCCCGGCAGCGATGTAAGCCACCAGCCCTTGTTGCCTCCACAGCCCCCCAACGTCTCTATCACCCACTCCACTGCTCTCAAAAACAATTAATCATGTTATAAAACAACTCTCCTCTCTTACTACGTGCGATCATATGTTTTTGAAGGGAGTTAATGTAAGTGTATCGGGTGTTAAGTTCAACAGGGCGGGTGAAGTGGATCAAGAGGGTGTTTGTGTTAGTGGCGCGCTTGTTTGGCAGGACTCAAGACTTACCACGAGTACCAAGTTCTTCTCGCCTTTCTGGGCTAACACTATCCTGCATACTAGTCCAGTACTCTGCATACTAGCCCTGTACCCTGCATACTAGCCCTGTACCCTGCATACTAGCCTTGAACCCTGCATACTAGCCCTGTACCCTGCATACTAACCCTGTACCCTGCATACTAACCCTGTACCCTGCATACTAACCCTGTACCCTGCATATTAACCCTGTACCCTGCATACTAACCCTGTACCTACTAACCTTGGACAATCACTAGTTTTGGATCTATTATCAGTGCCGGATTTAGACCTGTGGAGGCCCATGGGCAGCCTCTTTGTGGAGGCCCCCCTCACTATAACTACCCAAGAGGGTGGGGTGGCGAGTGTAGCGAGCCTAAACATCTGGGAGTTCCGGGGGGCGGTGTAAGCCCCCCCCGGGAAAATTTTGAAATTTGAACACTTCTTTGGAGAATTTTGAAGCCATATGCAGTTATATTGAGGAAATTAGAACATTGAGAAATTATTAATTAACAATATATTGATAGTGTACAAATTACCAACACACATACACAAAAGTGAGACATGACTGGAGTCATTCATGTGGTTTCAAGTCGACCAGCCCTGATATAGCTACTACCGCACGTCAAAAATTTTCAAGAGATTTCACAGAAAAGAATATATTATTAGTTATTACAGAGAGATGATTCTTTGCATTATTTATGAATTTCAAGGAGTAGCTAGCCTAATTTCTATCACGCTTCTTGCTGAACATAGTTTTACGTGGTGGAATAGATAAACATGAATTTTAAAGAATGAAAATAAAAATAATCCAAATGAATAAACAAATAAATAAAATATTGTAATATGTGGAGGCCCCTGGGCAGCTGCCCACTTTGCCCACTCCTGAATCCGGCCCTGTCTATTATGACTCGAAATAATTAAAGTACCTCAATAGATTTTAACTATTCAATTATGGTCGCGTCTGTAATTTCGAAGGCATTTTATCCCGCCAATTTGGTACCACAGTTTGGCTAGTTAATAATGAGAACACAAAACCAGTACTCGTATATAATACCTTATGGTATTTTCCCACGAGTAAAATTCCGATTATCAACAGACAAAGTCCCACGAATTTAAGGTTTAATTTCTGGTAAAAATTTACCTGGGAGGTGGGATTTCATTTATTCACGCAATACATTTGGTAGTGGGTCTTCGTAGTAAAAAAAAATGTCAGGTGGGATTGTGGATTTTAGTAATGTGAGTCTGCCTCAGTGGAATTTTTTACGTCAAGATTTTGTCCAGTAAGGAAATCTGGAAAGGGATTTGGCCGTGTGAAATCTATCTGGTGGAAGATTTTGCCCACGCAACCTACCCCAGGAGGAGGAGAGGAGGGAGTCACAGGCTCACAGCAGCACCTCATGAACTTACTGCACCGGCCGCCATAAGAACAACTGGCCACGTCTGGCTATTTTTAGCCGGCCAGCACCCCGGACGCCGACGTCGCCACCACCGCCTCTCTCAGCTAAATAACTCCCGCCTTCCAGTCTTCCCTCCCTAGTAAACCATCAGAACTAGGAAGTGTCTGCTACGTTATCTAGAGCATCAAGAACATCGACTGTGTGTGTAAGAGGACGTATTAACCGGGTGTGTATTTGTAGTCTCACATAAACGAAAGCATTTACTACATGTGGAAAGGAAGGTTGCCACGCCGACATTTTCGTCTTCCACTGGTTGGGAGGGATAGCATTACGTCACTCTTAATAAAGAAATTCATTCGGGATACCCACGTGACTTATGGGTCGACGCTAAGGTTAACTACAATACTCGAAAGTCTGAAGATGGTTGTACTTGACGCTCGGTGATAAACATGTCAAAATAGATGGAGCTGATAGCGTGTGATTTGACTTTTTAAATGTTGACATCTGAAGCCTCAAACCTGCTATTCCCAGCACAGGATCAGGTTCACTGACATCTAATACGTATACAGGTTTCCAAGCAATAAAGTAGATGGTAATACAGGAGAGTATTTATATCAATCAGACAGATAATAATAATGAGTTAGTATATGAGCGCCACATGTTGGCAAGAGTTTCTGGTTACCGTAACAGTTTTACGGCAGCGGTGACCTTCAACACCCGCTGTACGATAATACTCCTTAAGTCGGAGGTCATAATATACACTATCCCTTCTTCCTAACTAAATTAATTTCCCATACCCGAATACTTGATCGTAAATATCAGACTCGAGATATTTATTATGATAAGAAGTACTTCAGTGGGGCGGAAGTAAATAAATCTATGATGACTAAATACGTTAACACCTTTGCTACAAATTAATTAAATTCCAGCGATTGTGTCATGCGGTTTTGCTTATTTTATTACACTGGACATACTTAGTGACTCAGGGTTTTGTGCGTCTATTTATAGTACTGGGTGGTTAGTTTTAGTTTAATGCGGGCGGGGATTTTTCCAGAAGGCTGGACAAAGGCCGGCCGCCGCCGTTCACCTTACATAAACATGAAGCTGACGCCAACTTCACACAATATGGACGACCGGACACTCACCAGTAAAAAGCTGCCTCCGATGGTCACCTTCCCAATATATTAATACACGCTCCACACAGTACATTAACTCCAGTGGTTATTGCTTATCACGTGAGCATCACCTGTCTCACTGTCCAATGCCTGCTGCACCGAAGGATATTCACAAGCTCCCAACACGACTCGGTAATCCTAGGACTGCAGGATACTCAAGTTGGATATTAATAGGTACGATAGGATATGCCAAGACACGACAGGATATCGCCGTAGGAAGGATATCACGACAACTATATGCAGTATAATGGTCTAGGTCATCCCAAACACGGCAGGATAACCTGACAAGAATAAGGATAAGTCATAATTGACACTGCAAGATACTCACGTAGGATATCATGGGTAGGTTCTTGCCCTGGGCGATGGTTCCTTCGACGTAACAGGTGTGCTCGGGGCCGAAGATGGCAGAGACGCCCTTACACAACAAGTCTACCACGGATTTGCTCCCTAAATCCTCCAGCCCTTCGGTGTCGTGGACCTGAAACATACCATGAGGGACTGTTATAATAATGGGAGAAGAGAAGACTAAGATGAGGAGAAGAGAAGGGAGAGGAAAAAAGGACAAACTGAACCAAAAACAGAATAATAAGAAGAGGGGGACAGGGAGAAGAAGAGAAGGAAGAGGAGCAGCAGAAGAAAAAAAGAAGACAAAATAAACCAAAATAAAAGAACAAGAACAAAGAGAAAACAATAACAAAAGAGTATCAATCACCTCAAACCTCATCTGGTAATTCTCAGGTAGGACGGATCTGTTGTTGACGTCTTCCACGGCGTAGGAGAAGGCACCGGGGATCTTGAGTCCTAACCTCTCCCTCATTTTCCCCAGCCGCGTCAGTAGGAACCCCACCAGGATGCTCTTGGTATTGTTCTGTTGAGAATAAGAGGGTCATAAGTCAATACTAGGGTTGTTTATGTCCAGAGGGAAATAATCTGGTGGGGGTTATGTTTAAGTATACTCACGTCAAATTTAGGCCACTCGTTTGTCTGAACACAAGCAGTAGTCCAGTTGGCAGCGTGTTCGGTTTCGTTGATAGTACCTCGCACCGTGTTGAAGGTGCCCTCATCTAACATCGGGGACACGTAGGAACGGAGGCTGGAGGAAATAGTGTTGGTGGAGGGGTCGTCGTCAAGGCTGGGGGAGGCGGAGGTGGTGGAGATGGTGTAGGTAGTATTGGCCTGGGATGTCACCCCTGAGGTACCCCACACCAATGTTAACAATACAAGGCACAGGACATAGACACCCGAGTTATGAGAACTTCGCCGGGGTGATAGTAGTGTGCTTGTGAGTCGTGGTGGTGGTGGTGGGCGTTTTCTTCCTCCCCGTCCTCCTTCTTCTTTTCCTCCACCACCATCCCATCCCCACATCACCCACCAACACCGCCCATGCGCCCCCATCACCACGCCCGCAGCAGTACCTGAAGAGAAGACACGGACATAACATCAAGGGGTTTAGTTTGAGTCGAGGTGGTAATGTATGTGTGTGTCTTGTAAATACCACCAACACACACACACACACGACCATCCACTGTACACGAGGAGGCTTCATGTCGTCATAGGAGCCTACAGCGCTGGTGAACATCCTGTACTGTAGATAACGCTAGCCAGAAATAGACTCCTTATCTCCCAGCGCTGACTATCTTTGGAGTTCACTGTTAGAGTCTACATCATGGGAAACACCACACATAAACAAAAACACACACAGACAAACACACATAACACCAATATTACACATTCGTACACATAGAAGACCACACATACGCATACACGCACACATTATTCTCACTATAAAATTTATGCCAAAGGAACATGAGACAAATAGAAAAACATCATCTATAACAAAATCGCATCACGTAAAACAATATCGCATCACCTAAGAAAAAGAAGCATCACCTAAAATTAGTATATAAACATGAACATAAGAACATAAGAATGGAAGAAACTGCAGCGGCCCTATTGGCCCATACTGGGCAGTCCCATTTACACCCAACCCCTATTGCTCATATATCCATCCAACCTATGTTTGAAGCTATCCAGCGTATTCGAGTTAATGATGATATTTGGTAACTTGTTTCACTCGTCCACTATTCTATTTCCAAACCAATGTTTACCTATTTCGCGCCTAAATCTAAATTCGTCTAATTTAAAACCATTGTTATGAGTTCGCTCCTGGTTGGATAGTTTGAGTACCTTTGTAATGTCCCCTTTGTTCAGCCCTGACTTCCATTTCTACACCTCTATCATATCGCCCCTCACTCTACGTCTCTCGAGGGAGTGCAAATTAAGATGCTTTAACCTGTCTCTGTACTCAGGTTCCTAATGCCCGGGATTAGTCTTGTCATTCTCCTCTGAATTCTTTCCAAGGATTCTATGTCCATTCTGTAATGCGGTGACCAGAATTGAACTGCGTAATCCAAGTGAGGTCTCACAAGCGCAAGATATAGTTTTAGGGTGACCTCGCTAGTCTTGTAACTAACACTCCTTTGTATGAACCCAAGTACTTTATTAGCCTTGTTTCCTGCAAATACACATTGTTTACTTAGCTTAAGATTCCTGCTTATCATTACTCCTAAATCTTTCTCGCAGTCGGATTTTTCAATAACATCGTTGTTCATCTGGTATCTGGTTTCCCTGTTTACATCTCCTATACTGAGTACTTTACATTTGTCCACATTGAATTTTATATGCCATTTTTCAGACCATTCGAAAAATTTTTTAGATCTTACTGTAATTTTGCGGAGTCCTCGTCAGATTTAATTACACGCCCTATTTTAGTGTGTGTGAAGGTCAGCTTGGTTAGGACTCAGCTGTTACTGTTGAGTTGTTCTCACTGACTTAACCACTGTTCACCACTGTTCACCAATGTTCAACACTGGTTCCATTCCTTTCCTAAATGAAATTGTAACTTCTGGCGAGAACTTGTTGATATTCCGGTGGGGAGGAGGGTTCAGGTACGTCTTGACCCTTCAGTGGTCAAGGATGTAGTGTGTGTGTGTGTGTGTGGTAATGGGCTAACGAGAGAATATAAACACATATTTATCTCCCTCACGTGGGGGAAATTTTGAAAGGGCTCGTCAAGTTAGGGAAAATTTTGCATCAGCACTTAGCAAGTTAGGGATATTTTCACGGGGACCTGGCAGGAGTTTAGGGAAATTTTCACGACACGATATCTATCTATCCATGTATGTATGAGCCTAACAGACCTTAAACTAACAAGATATAAATATATAATAATCTTATAAACATCGTAATAAAAGGACACACACACACACACACACACACACACACACACCTCGTTTACTCTTCCTGTTGTCTTCTCATTTCCTATTTATTTTGTTTATTTATTTATTTAATGTTATCCAAACGTTTTAAGTATTGAAAAAATGGATGTGGTGACTTTTTTTCATTATTTCTTTCATTCATTCTTTTTCTTCCTTCGTTCTTTCTTTTATTCTTTCATCTTCTTCCTTTCTTTCATTCCTCGTTTATTTATTTCTTTTCCACACTTAATACATAAATAAAACATATTTTTATCTTCGTGTAAACAGAAAGGAAACAACACAGACACCACAAGAGGGACTCGACCTATCAACGTTCAGGAATGGTGCGGGAATTCTCTCTCAGCCTATCAGCGTCCAAGAATAATAGCAAGGAATACTCTCAGCCTATCAGCGTCCAGGAATAATAGCAAGGAATACTCTCAGCCTATCAGCGTCCAGGAATAATAACGCGGGAATACTCTCAGCCTATCAGCGTCCAGGAATAATAACGCGGGAATACTCTCAGCCTATCAGCGTCCAGGAATAGCGAGGGAACAACAGAATGGAGGGTGGAGCCATCTAGCGGGTATTCTTGGAAGACAATGACGGGCTGGCAGTGTAAACACATAAAGCTCCTGCAGCACTTTGTGTTCTTTAGTGTTATAAGCGACCACATTTAGACCACCTGAACATTAGCCACCCCAATTTATTTCACCTGATAACTAAGTATTCTAACACTATCCTAACCTAATATAACACCAACCTAACAGAATCTAACGCTAACCTAACTCTAACCACATCTAATACCAACCTAACCTAACCTGAGAACTACTGTACCTGTACTTAAAACACACACACTAATTAATTACTAAATAAACTTCCTTAACGTGATTCTTAAGTTTTACGTCTCCTGATTAATTTGGAGAGAGAGAGAGAGAGAGAGAGAGAGAGAGAGAGAGAGAGAGAGAGAGAGAGAGAGAGAGAGAGAGAGAAAAAAAAATAAAGAAAATATTACAAAAGAGAGAAAGATAAAAAAAAAGGAAAATGAAAGACAGACAGAATGAACGAGAAAGAAGAAAGATACAGAAAAAATTACAAAAGAGAGAGAGAGAGAGAGAGAGAGAGCTAACTCACCTAAACAGGGTAGCTTCACCTCTACTCGCTCATCATCATCCGAGACCTGCAAAGAAATTATCCAGTGTTACTTACAAATTATCCAGTTACTTACTAATTATCCAGTGTTACTTACAAATTATCCAGTTACTTATAAATTATCCAGTGTTACTTAAAAATTATCCAGTTATTTATAAATTATCCAGTGTTACTTAAAAATTATCCAGTGCTACAAATTACCCAGTGTTACAAATTACCCAGTGTTACAAATTACCCAGTGTTACAAATTACCCAGTGCTACAAATTTCCCGGTGTTACAAATTACCCAGTGTTACAAATTATCCAGGGTTACCTCACTATCACCATCTGGTGGTGCCCAATCACATCCCTGGCTCAATGTGACGTCAAAGAACCACCAACCAATCAGTTATTAGAGGTATAATCGCCTCTAAATACCATTAGTGATTGGTGATTGGGAAATTATATATGGTTATTACATTGATGTGAAGGCTTGGTGATTGTGGTGATTCGTGTTAGGGATTGGTTAGTTTGTTAGTGATTTGGTGGTGGTAGTAGTGGTGGTACTTGGTGATAATGGCGGTGGTTAAAGGGTGTTGGTTGATATTGGTGATAATTAACTAAATAAGTTACTAAGACAATAAATAAACAAGTAAGTCAAGAGTCAGGGGAGCCTCAGTATAAGACAGACAGACAGACAGACACTTTTCACTAGACGAATGGGGGAAGTTGGTGGGGTGAGAGGGGGTGAGTGGGGGGAGTGAGTGGGAGGTGAGAGGGAAGGGGTGAGAGAGAGAAGAGTGGGAGAGAGAAGTGAAGAGGAGGGAGAGATATTGACAGCTTGAGAATTGAAAGTTGAAAAAAAAAATTGCAACTTGTTTCTGCAATTTAGAATTTCATGAAAGTCTTTACGAAGATTCTGAACGTCTGCAAGTTACAAGAAGCAATTTAAGACAACATATTGAGTCAGGTGTTAGGTAGGGGAGGGGGAGAGAGGGAAGGGGAGGAGTGGGGGGAAAGATGGAAGATGTGGGGAAAGGCGAATTGAGGAAAATGATGGAGGAAGAGGAATAGCAAGAGAGAGAGAGAGAGAGAGAGAGAGAGAGAGAGATGAATATAGTGAGCGAGTGAATGTCTGGAGTGAGTAATTAAAGTGAGTCAGGAGGTAATTAAGTGAGGTGAGATTTTTGACTGAAGGATTACAATCAATACCATGTGAGACTTGACCTTTAACTCTCTCTCTCTCTCTCTCTCTCTCTCTCTCTCTCTCTCTCTCATATATGGGCGCCGTGTTAACTATAGTTCTTATCTAGTTAATGTTGGTATATTATTATTCCTTTAAATGCTGTACTGGTGTTGTTCTTACTGCTCGTGTTGTTAGTTGTTAGTTGTTGTTAGTTGTTGTTTGTTGTTGTTGTTGGGGTTTTGTTTACTATCACCACCACCACCACCACTCACCGCCGCCGCCGCCACCACCACCACCACCACCCTTCACCACCACCACCGCCGCCACCACCGCCACCACTCACCACCACCACCACAACCACCACCACTCACCGCTTTGGTAATACTGTCGACTATTAAACCCAATTTATTTTTTTAATGACGAGTGTAATCTTTCTTCTTTCCCCGTCTCACCTCCTTCTTCCTTCCTTCATCTCCTCGTTTAAAATCAATTTCTTCCCCTCCCCTCCTCGTCCGCTTTCCTTTATTTTTCAAATTTCTTTTCCTCCTCCTTTCCTTCTCACCTCCCAGTGTATATAATCAATTTCCTCCTCCTCCTCTTCTCTCACCTCTTTACCTCACTTTCCTCCCCCATTCCTCTCCCTTGACAATGTTGCAGAATATTTTGTTTTTGTTGTGGTGGCCTGACAACCAACATCAATCAACCACCACCACAAAATAACGCGCGCAATTTTGGCGGGAAATAGCTCTCTCTCGCCAGCACTCCCACAATGTTTTGGCGATAGGATAAAATCACTGGGGGGAATAATTTATCCACCTCAACACCACAGTAGAATATTTTGGCGATGAGACCAATATTATAACGAAAAATACCTGTGCGAAAATAGAGCCTCTTTAAGAATATATTTCCGAAGACGATGACAGGATGATATAATCTGGGCTATTTTGGCGGGAAAATATCCACCTCAACACCAATCAGAAACTATTGATGTTGAAGAAGAGGAAAAATGACCGCGAAATTACACACTTCATCACAACCTCTACATAATTTTGGCGGAGTAAAAAGGTCGATATTACCATTATTTAAAAATATTTACCCGGGAATATTAACTTTAATTCATAACACTACGATAATATTGACACCAGGACAAGCAACACTGATCAGCAACCACCGAAAATTACGCGGGTAAATTTGGCGGGAAATTACAAGCCCGTTCCTCGACACCTACACTATACAGAATAGGGTTTAATCACACGGGCCACCACCACCGTTACCGCGCCTGGCTGACGAACGATGACGATCCAACCCTACAAACGGGATCAAGGACGATGCTCACTTGTTTACGTTACCTCTATACCCATCCCTTGAACGCTGATTGGACTATGCGATCCGTGTTCCTGATTCTGGTGGCTTTTGATTGGCTGGCGATGTTTGACGACTCAGTGACCTGTTTACACACGTGGGATTGAGAGTGAGGGTTGATTATAGTGTGTGTGTGTGTGGGGGGGGGGGGGGGGTGTAGTGAAGATGATTGTGGGGGAGCTTTACACTGACTCATTCACTGTCTCCTGCCCACTGAATTACTGTCACCTTGAGGCACTACCAGTAGACGGAAGAGTCTGTCTGAGTTCTGTATGTTTCACTGTCAATTTTGTGTTTTCTTTTTTAATCTATCCCTTCCCGTCTATTTCAACATCTATTTCCTTACATATTTTACCAGTCTGTCTTTCTGTATCTGTCCATCTATCTGTCTCGTCTCTTAGCAAAACTCCCAAGAATTTATGGACGGGAACTGTCATTATAATCTACTAATACCTCAGAATTTATGGACCAACTTCATCAATAACTTCAACTGCTGAGTACTGCGAATTAGTGAAGGAATTACCCCCGTATATAGATCTAATTCTAATGTTATTTTCAGACCGGAATTATTATTATATTTTGTTTTTTTATCCTTTGAAATTAATACCAGAGAATTTAAGGAGGAGGAATTTTTAGTATTACATCATAAGACCTTTGTAATAGTCCTGTGGTGTTGTCTAATGCTGGGAATTTATATCTAAAGAACAGGAATTTGAGGAATTTAATATGAAGGAATAGAAGACAAATAGGAATCTTGAGAATTAACACAGAATTAAAGGAACAGAAAGATTATAACGGCGCCAACTTAAATTCCCGAAAATTTAAGGGAAAAAGAGTTTATAAGGGTTACCACACAGAGACGATTCCCATTCCAAGAACTCAGGAATGGAACAACCAGCAGCGCGGAGAATTACTCAGAATTATCATGTCAGAATTAAGGCCCCCGGATGACCACGACGCCAACTAGCAGGAAAATAATGTCTTTGTCGCCTCATACACAACGGCGACGCACACTCTTTCTCAAAGGTTCCTACGTTAAGTCTTTTTTTTCCCTCCTAAGTGGAAAAGTGTCTGAATGTATCTTCACTAACTCACTTTGAATTCCGACACAGGGGTGAATTCTCAAGGGTTCCTACGTTAAATTGTGTTCTGGAAATGTGAGAACGGTTAAATTACAACATATAAATGAATTCTTAAAGGTTCTTACGTTAAATTCTACCACTTAACTTAAAAACGCAGTTAACGGATACACTTAGGCCCAAAGAAGTATTCTCAAAGGCTCCTACGTTAAAGTCTACCCCTTAACTACGACTATGAAAACGCACTTAAGTTAAGACCCAAAGATGGACTCTCAAAGACTCCTATGTTAACTTATGTCCAGTAGTTGGGGTGTTAAGTGAGCGCAGTTATTAGTCAAGTCTCTGTGCAATTAAGGCGCCATTTTGGCCACTATCCAGGAACCGCAGATTAAGTGAGCAGTTAGATTATGTTGTCTTACATCGGCACCAATTAGGGGAGAGGGGGAAGGGGAGGGAAGAAGAGGGGGGAGAGGGGAGGAAGAGAGAGGGGAGGAAGAGAGAGAGGGAAGGTGAAGGAAGAAGGGAGTGGGGAGGGAGAGTGCAAGCAGAGGCAGAAATAGGAAAGAGAAGGGAGAAGAAAGGGGATGGGAGAATGAAGGTGTAGAGAGGAAGGAAAATGACGTTGAAAGAAGAGAGAAAGTGAGGGACGGAGGAACGTTAGGGGGAGGGTGATGGAAATTTAACGAAAACACCTATTGAGAATCCACCTTAGTGTCGTAGGTTAGAGGCAGGAAAAGATGCGGTCACCCACTACAGCAGGAGACTGTATCGTAGAGGAACCTTGAAAGTATATACTGGGTCCTGGTGGGGGTGATGAAGGGCGTGGACGGGAGCCTGAGGGAGGGAGGTGGGTGAGATGGAGGGGTAGGCAGGGATTGGAGGGGAATGGTAGGGAGGGAAAGGGGAGGTGAGGTTAGGTTAGAGTTAGGGTGTTTAAACATTACACACACACACACACACACACACACTGACCTGGCAACACACACCATGGAGGGAGGTCACCAGCAGGCAGGTCTTGGTGGATGGCAGGGAACGTCAGTAGTGTTTGGTGCAGCAGTCTGAAAAAAATCCTCCTTTGATTTTCCTTCTCTCTTCTCGGCCAACTATTATACCTTCGAGATTACCGAGTTTTTAGCCTGCAGTATTTTTTTTTTCTTTTTAACGCCAGACGAACGTTCGCCTGTCTTCTAACGTGTTAAACTTTAAGATAATTCAAGTCCCAGACGCTGGCAGTCAAGTAAAGTCATTAATTCCAGGCGACCTTAATTGTCGACCACTGTTGAGTACATAAGAACTTTTTTTATGAACCAAGTCCTCTGCCTACAGTGACGATCGTTTACCGTCAGACGAACGTTCGCCCGTGTGTGTCCCTGAGAATGCATGTCTTCTGCCTACAGAGGTGCTCATCTACCGCCAGACGAACCTGAGCGGGCTTAAAAAAAAACCTGAGTTGATTGTCTTACTGAGCTGGGTGACTGCCAGGTCTCTGCCGCGTCTGCCCTTCTGGAGGAGGGTGCTGGGTACGTGGGGAGTAAGGGAGGGGTGAGAGAGGGGTGGGGGAAGATGAAAGAGCAGAGGAGGGTGGGGGGGGATCGG
Organism: Homarus gammarus; assembly: GCA_958450375.1. NCBI lineage: Eukaryota > Metazoa > Arthropoda > Malacostraca > Decapoda > Nephropidae > Homarus > Homarus gammarus. Next base: position 5,689,993 of record CAUDMG010000658.1, on the reverse strand, counting down.
GGAAAGGAAGAACATGGAAAACTGCATGGGCGGAGAGAGGGTGAGGGGGGAGAGGGGGTAAAGGGTAGGGGGTGTTAAGGGGTGGAGAATCTGGTGAAGGAGGGGAGAAGGTGGAAAGGGAGAGAGGGAGTGGAGAAGAGAAGGGAACTATAAGCAAAAGAGAGAGAGATAGCAAAGATATGGAAGGAGAAGAAAGGAAAAACAAAGAATAACTATGACACACACTTTCACAACAACGCCACAGTGAGCAGAAGACAAACTAAAACTTCGCCAGACGTAAACACAACCAAGACTCTCATTAGAACTTCAACGCCAGCTTCAAGTGATCGCTCGTGCTGGCGTTTGAGGGAGTAAAAAATCCTCCTCCCTCCCCAAGGTCCATCTGATCGCTCGTACTGGCGTAACCCCCCGCCCCTCCGTTCAATATCCTGCCAGCCAACACCTGTGTCTCAATAACCTGTGATGTATTGTTTGCCCACCGCCAATAACCCAGCAGTAATTTATGGTCACCCAGATGGCCCTTACCACCACCACCACCACCACCACCACCACCACACACACACCCACCCACACACACACACCCACACCAAACCATTTGTTAATTACATCAGCTAACGAGGGGAAGACCCACCCACGGCGCCCAGGTCGTTGTAGTAATTAGGTAAGAAGCTCCTGTGTAACGAGGTGTGGGTAAATGGGTTAATGGTAAAAATGGGAAAAATCTTAAGATAAATGGGTAAAAATGGGAGAAATGGGTAATAAAATATCCTAATAAACGTGTAAATACATAGGTCGAAGTGATAAGAAAAAATTACATAGATTTGAAGAAAGGCTTTTAGTATTGATAGTTTTAACACACACACACACACACACACACACACACACGGAATGAGTGGCGTTCGTATAATCTGTGTTTATTGGGAAAGCGTATCGGGTCAAAATCAAGTGTGTTGATGGGAAATTAAAGCGTGACTGTACCCAACCATAAGGTGTGTGTGTGTGTGTGTGTGTGTGTGTGTGTGTGTGTGTGTGTACAGTGTCATATATCCTACTACACATTATCTCTCTCTCTCTCTCTCTCTCTCTCTCTCTCTCTCTCTCATGATAAAGCTAAATCAATAATAAAAGTAAACAAAAATAAAAAATACCACCATAAACAAAATTATCAAAAGCTAAACAAACTAGACAAATATCCGCAAAACAAAAGCTAAAAAAAAGGTAACAAAATAGACCTAAATAAATAAAATAAATAATTCCAGTTCATTATCATTCTCCTTTCCCCACTCTGTTCCCCCCTTCTTCCATTCCTTCATCCCTCCTGTCCCCCTTTCCCTCCATTATTCCACCCATTCCCCATTCCTTTCATACCTCTCTCTCCCCCTCTACCCTTCCCATCACCTCTTTTCCTCAAACCATTTCCTGAGATAAAAAAAAAAAAATCGTAACTACTCTACCATCACTAACTACCCTATCAACACTAGTTATGTGGGTTAAATATAGCAGATTGTCGTTTCCGTTCTGAGTTAGTGAGTTAATTACTGGTGATAACACAGAACTATAAAGAATAAATAACGATAATCTCTTTTTTTTATATTCTTATTTTTTTACTTTTCATTTTGTCATCCGCTTCAGGTTACATCCATCATCCATTCCTCGTATCGGTTCTTTTTATCCATTATCCATTTTTCTCTGTGTATGTATTTATCTTCTCTCTCATCCTTCCATCCCTTTCTCATCCTTCTTTCATCCTCTCATCACACCTTTCATCCATCATTCTTATCTACTTCATTATATCAACCACCTCATCTTTCATCCATCCCTCACACCCACACCCTCATCCATCCCCCACACCCTCATCCACCCCCATGACTCATCCATCCCTCACACCCACACCCTCATCCACCCCCATGACTCATCCATCCCTCACACCCACACCCTCATCCACCCCCATGACTCATCCATCCCCCACACCCTCATCCACCTCCATGACTGATCCATCCCTCACACCCTAACCCATCATCCACATCTTCACCCATTCACCCACACACAAGGAAAATAAAAATAGTCGTAACTTATTAAAATATATATATAAAAAAAATATAACTAGCCATTATAGTCATCCAAGTCACCCAAACTAGCCATTATAGTCATTCAAGTCACCCATACGAGATAAAATTATCCCAGTGATTTAAGTCAAGTTTCTCAAAAAATCGTAAGATAAATATTCCTCGTAAAATGAATTAAATAAAAGAAATGAACGATTTTTTTTACTTAAATCACACAAAAAAAAAAAATACGAAAATAAAACAAAACACTAAAACTACACCTGAAATTCGACCTAAACGAGGCACTTAACACCTACTAAAAAATATTAAGTTTGAGAAAGTTTTAAGACTTTTACTAAATACAGTAAGTTAATTTAGTCTTGAGTAATAAGTTAATGTATCTAGTTAAGGAAGAGTTTAATTCAATAATTGATGGTTGTTTTTAACTCACTTTTTGAAGGTGTGTTGTTCAAGCAGTTAATTACGAGGAAAATTAAACTTAAGATTTTTTGAGACTTCCTACCCACCTGTGTTGCCTCACCTGGTAGAGATTATGACCCACACCTGCCCATCTACACCTGTTGTCACCCATACCTGCCCACCCTTTGTAGCCCATACCAACAACAATAACAATAACAATAATAAATCATAAAAATAATAACAATAACAATAATAAATCATAAAAAATAATAACAATAACAAAAGCAACTACAACAACAACATTAATTACAACAAAAACACCCAGTCATAACAACAAACAAAGAACAACAACCCCACTATCAGCCTGTCCACTTTACAACCTCCACAACACAACCTGGATATAGTTAACAGTATTAGGCTCGTATTAGTGACGAGGGGGCAGCTAGCCATCAATCTTTGTCTGTCAGTCCTAATCTGCGCCGCCATACAAACAGAGGTGTGTGTGTGTGTGTGTGTGTGTGTGTGTACGTGAGGGAGGGAGGGAGAGAGAACCAATATTGTATAAGCAAGACAGACAGACACACAGATGGGTGGGTAGATAGATAGATAGATGGACAGACAGACAGACAGACAGACTAAACAACAAAATATGCCTCTCATTTTACTATGCAAATTAGTTCCAGGATGTGGTAGACTACTGTTACCACATGTGGAGGTGGTGTGACATACTCCCCACCATCCCCCCACACCCTCTCCCCTCCCCACACCCTCCCCAACCCTTCACCCTCTCCCCACCATCCCCCCACTACCTCTCCCCTCCCCACACCCTCCCCTTCCTTCACCCTCTCCCCACCATCCCCCCACTACCTCTCCCCTCCCCACACCCTCCCCAACCCTTCCTCCACCCCCCGCCCCCCCCACACAGTCGTTACAAACATATACAGTTTAGTAGTTGTGTTTGAACATGAGACACCAGAGTTACTTGGCACACAGAGGCGAGGAAGAGACGGAAGGAGGAGGAGGAGGAAGAGTAGGAGGAGCAGGAAGAGGAGGAGGAGGAAGAGGAGGAAGAGTAGGAGGAGCAGGAGGAGGAGGAGGAGGAGGAGGAGGAGGAGGAGGAGGAGGAGCTGGAAAAGGAGGAAGAGGAGGAGGAGGAAAAGGAGGAAGAGAAGAAGGAGGAAGAGGAGGAAGAGTAGAAGGAGGAGGAAGAGAAGAAGGAAAAGGAAGAGGACCACCTATGACTATGGATCGTATCAGAGGAGGCGTCGTTCTGGCTACACGAGGTTTAGGTGTTTCGGGGGAAGGGCTGGGGGTTGCCATGGTAACGTCGCATATATTCATTCAGTTTTTCTTGAATGACTGGACACACACACACGCACACACACACACACACACACACACCTGCTATACTGTATAAGGTAAATAAGGATGCCAGGCCAGGAATGCCAATTAATCTTAGGTATGCGTCTCACACGTCAGCTGCCTCACACGTCAGCTGCCTCACACGTCAGCTGCCTCACACGTCAGCTCATCCCAAACTCAACAGAAAACGTAAAGGGGGAAGATATATTTTTTAAGAAAAATACTTAAGTAGGTGGCACTGAGGGAGGGTGGCACTGAGGAAAGTGACACTGAGGGGAGGTGGCACTGAAAGGATGTGGCACTGAAGGAAAGTGACACTGAGGGGAGGGTGGCACTGAGGGGAGGTACCAACACACGTCCGCTGGTGAACTTAACCTACAATTGTATTTAAAATTCTATAACCAACAACAACAACAACATCGGGTCTACGGGGGGCGTGGCTGGTTGTCATGGTGATGCATATATTAATTCCTATAACGATATATATATCAGGTATAACAACCATAGAGCTGTAGTCTCTCGAGGGACCACCTGAAGATTAGCCCCCCCCCCAGTTTAGTTCACCTGATGATTAAATATATTAGGTTAGGTTAGGTTAGGTTAGGGGAGTGGGAGGAATAGAGGAGAGGGAAGGGGGGGGAGAGAGAGGAAAGAGAGGATGCTGTCTCTTCCTGTTACAGTGAGACGAAGGAGGAGGAGAAAGAAAGAAAAAGAGGAAGAAGAAAGCAAGGGTAAGAGGAGAAGCATGAGGAAGAAGAAGAAGAAGAAGAAGAAGAAGAAGAAGAAGAAGAAGAAGAAGAAGAAGAAGAAGAGGAGGAGGAGGAGGAGGAGGAGGAGGAGGACCTTACACCCCCTGCTGCTACTTACACATTAACTCTACCCCTCATTACCCTAATCGTCTGGCGGAGGTGCACAGGTGTGGACAGGTGTATGCAGGTGTGTGTATCTATATTACAAGTGTTTATAGAGGATCAACGTCTCATACAGGTGTGTCTTTATAGGAATACCCATCTTGTCCATACACCTGTTTACCTGACACCTGCGCTACTGAACACACCTCTTATACCTAACTCACATCTGTAGTACACACACACACACACGTATACACATATACATACACGTTTACACAACACATACACACACACACACATACATGCTTACACACACACATACACGTTTACACAACACACACAGACACACATACATGCTTACACACACACATACACGTTTACACACACACACACACACACACACACACAAAGATCCTTGACATTTACGAGCGGCGTCAACAGCATCCCGTCTGGACCAGTTAGTTAGATCACCAGCATCACCAAACAGCCCACACCCAGGTCACCATCACCACCAAATACCTTAATCTCACGTCACCATCTTCACTATTCCCGTTCGTTTAGATACCAAGTAACTATATAAACACCATCCTCACCAGCAGGACCTTCTCAGTCACCAAGAACTCCTCACTATCTTATAATCATCACCAAGTCACTATCAGTTCACTATAATCATCACTACTATTATTTCATCATCAAACTGTTCACCATTTCACCAAGTCCATTAACTCTCTATCCCATCACATCACCATCATGCTCCAATCATTATATCACCATCCCAAACCACAAGACCCAGTCACCATTATGATTCTATACTTTCACCAATGCAAGTAAATAATCACCAAAAAGCGTAACGATGGTTTGGTATGTAAATCACCACACTGTAATGAGGTCACCAGAACACTCCATCACCAGGATAAGGAAAAGTTAAATCAAGGCTTTTTCCTGGAGTTACCAAGATGGTCACCAAGTGTGTAACGAAGGCTTGGTCCCGGTGCGCATTTAACAACTTACTTACAACGTCATCAAGATCACCACGCAGGATCACCAAAATTTTAATGTTATTCTCAGCAACGAAAGTGTGTGTGTGTGTGTGTGTGTAGGGGGAGGGGGAGGGGATTGGTGACCGCTGTGGCTTCTATTACGTACTACTACTACTACTAACAACAAGGTGCAACAAAAATAGCAGCAATAGCAACAAAAATAGCAGCAATAGCAACAATAACAATAAATAATTATAATAGTAACAATAATGGCCAGCTGGGTAACCAAACCACAGAAATCATTACCAGTATCAACAGGTGGTGCACACATTCTAATTACATAACCCATTTAGACCTACCTACCTACCTCTCTCTTTGTACTTACTCTCTCTCTCTCTCTCTCTCTCTCTCTCTCTCTCTCAAAACACCAAACTAGGCCACACCTTTAACACACTCGTATGACTGTCCATTGTTATTCTGTTTATCAAGTTACACAAAAACACACACACAAACGAGAAAGGTTTACTAAATGGTGTTTTAAACTAATTAGTGTTTTATTATATGATAAACACACATATACATACACGTAAATATACATACACACATACATATACGTAAAAACCACACACACACACACATACACACACTAGACCTATTATACTCGTAGGCCTAAAACCAATTTATCACAGACGACAAACAAATTATAAAATGTAAATTAGGTCTAAATTCTTTAAGAACATTATTACTATTAATTAGAACGATGGGGGGGGGGGTGAGGGGGGGGTGAGGGGGGTGTGAGTGAGGGCTGCGGGGTGATATGTGAGGGCTGGAGAAAGAGCTAAGAGCTGAAGTGAGGGCTGAGGGAAGGGCTAAGGGCTGAAGTGAGGGCTGAGGGAAGGGCTAAGGGCTGAAGTGAGGGCTGAGGGAAGGGCTAAGGGCTGAGTTAGGGTTGGAGGAAGGGTTCAAAGGCTGGTGGGTCTAAGGGCTGGTGAGGATGAGCTAAGGGCTAGTGAGGGCTAAGAGGGCTTTCTGGAACAACATCAGATTAAACTATTTCAAACCTGCTTTTTTTAATCCCTTTATTTTTTCCTCTCTATCCCATCCACCATCTTTATCAGCCTCTCTCCTTAATCCCTTTCTTCTTTATCTCACCTTAGCCTCTTCTTCTTCTTAACCTTTTCCTATATTTTATAATTTCCTTCTTCTTTCTGTTTTTACTTTATTCTTCTTCTTCTTCCTATCTTCCTTACCTCCTCCACCTATCTTCCTACCTCCTCCACCTATCTTCCTTACCTCCTCCACCTATCTTCCTTACCTCCTCCTCCTATCTTCCTTACCTCCTCCACGTATCTTCCTTACCTCCTCCACCTATCTTCCTTACCTCCTCCTCCTATCTTCCTTACCTCCTCCACGTATCTTCCTTACCTCCTCCACCTATCTTCCTTACCTCCTCCACCTATCTTCCTCACCTCTTCCACCTATCTTCCTTACCTCCTCCTCCTATCTTCCTTACCTCCTCCTCCTATCTTCCTTACCTCCTCCACCTATCTTCCTTACCTCCTCCACCTATCTTCCTTACCTCCTCCACGTATCTTCCTTACCTCCTCCACCTATCTTCCTTACCTCCTCCTCCTATCTTCCTTACCTCCTCCACGTATCTTCCTTACCTCCTCCACCTATCTTCCTTACCTCCTCCTCCTATCCTCCTTACCTCCTCCACCTATCTTCCTTACCTCTTCCACCTATCTTCCTTACCTCCTCCACCTATCTTCCTTACCTCTTCCACCTATCTTCCTTACCTCCTCCACCTATCTTCCTTACCTCCTCCACCTATCTTCCTTACCTCCTCCACCTATCTTCCTTACCTCCTCCACCTATCTTCCTTACCTCCTCTTCCTTATTCGCCCTCAATACATCCTAAGTTACCCAGCAAGATATTGGCGATGAAGAGAGACGTAGAGGAAAATTGATATAGACGAAGAAGAATAAGAAAATAGAAGAAAACATTAAAAGAGGAAGAAAATAACAAATAAAGAGGAATAAGAAGACGAAGACAAGAATAAAGAAAAGAAGAACAAATAAAAGAAAAGAAGTAGAAGAAAGAAAGAAAGAAAGAAAGAAAGAAAGAAAGAAGGAACTATTAATAAAAGGCAAACAATGAAAGACAAGAGACACGAAGCGATAACAATCACCAAACACAATCGTCAGTTGGAACAAGACAAAGAGGAAGACTGATAAACGAACCACAAAGAGAAAGTAACAATAAAGATAGAATAACATACAAATGAAAGAGAGAAAAAAAAAAAACGAAAAAAGAATCGACTCAAAGATCAATAAGAAAGAGTAATAATGATAATAAATAATAATTACAAAATAACATAAAGAATGACATAAGAAAAAGATGAGAAATGCAATAATAAATAAAACAGAAGTACAGGAAGTGTAAAAAACAAAACGAGAAATAGAGAAACGGTGATAAACAGGACATAGAAGAGAGAGAGAGAGAGAGAGAGAGAGAGAGAGAGAGAGAGAGAGAGAGAGAGAGAGAGAGAGAGAGAGACGGTGATTAACAGGACACTGAAGGGAAGACACGACAATAAGGAGAGAACACCAGCAACGATTATATATGCAGGTGACAACAAGAGAAGGAGGGAGGAAGGAGAGGGGGGGGTGAGGGGGAGAAGAGGAGGGGGTGGGGGGGTGAGGGAGAGGGGGAGAAGAGGAGGGGGGTGGTGGGGGGGGGGGTCGAGGCTAAAGGGGGGGGGGATCCAGTTGTAGTCAGTCGCCTCGTGTAGCAACTGTCAAGATGTACCCCACGACCCCTGCTGGTGTCTGGGAGGCGTGTTAGGGGCGCGCGCGTGTGTGTGTGTGGGCGTGGGCGGTCTGGGCATAGCGTGGGCGTGTTTATGTTTATTGTTAAGTGTTCTGAGGGCGTCGTGGGCGTGGTGACATTAGAGGTAGTGTGTGTGTGTGTGTGTGTGTGTGTGTGTGTGCAGAAGGCGGGACGGACATAACCCACGCCCATCCTGTTGACCCTGGTGAGTGTGTGAGCGCCACGAGACGCCCTTTACCACCTCTTTGGGCACCACACACCACATTGTTTCCCACTGGGCAAATTACCCCAGATTATTTCCCATTGGACAGATTACCCTTCAAAATAATAAGAGAAAATCCTATGTCAAATTTCTTTACCCCTTGAGTACGATGACTTTACCCCTTGAGTACGATGACTTAACCCCTTGAGTACGATGACTTAACCCCTTGAGTACGATGACTTAACCCCTTGAGTACGAATACAAATTTTTCTCAAGGGGTTAAATAATAATACACAAACACACACACAACACCAAAAGAGAGAGAGAGAGAGAGAGAGAGAGAGAGAGAGAGAGAGAGAGAGAGAGAGAGAGAGAGAGAGAGAGAGAGAGCAACATCCCAAAGGAGGTTGTAGACACACTCAGGAGGCCACAGATAGACTCACCAAAACCCTCACAGACAAGACACACTTTGTACACTAGGTGACCTTGGCGTCCACCAGGGGGAGTATCCAACCCAAATATATATTTACACATGGTAATGTTAAGTCCCTGTGCAGTAACAAAACTCCGAGAGCATAGTTATTTATTGCTTTTATTTGTTTCAGGTGCACAGAAACTTTTCGATCATCTTGTAAACCCTACTATACGGTCATACACACCTTCACCAGTCACTATCATACACCTTTACCTGTCACTAATACACACCTTCACCTGTCACTATCATACACCTTTACCTGTCACTAATACACACCTTCACCTGTCACTATCATACACCTTCGCCAGTCACTATCATACACCTTCACCTGTCACTAATACACACCTTCACCTGTCACTATCATACACCTTCACCAGTCACTAATACACCTTCACCAGTCACTATCATACACCTCCACCTGTCACTAATACACACCTTCACCTGTCACTATCATACACCTTCACCTGTCACTATCATACACCTTCACCTGTCACTATCATACACCTCCACCTGTCCCAATCAGTGTCATAAATCCTCACCTGCCTGTCAAACACCCACACACCCACCTGTCACCAATAATACTCAGCTTCCTTACACCTTCACCTCTTACCACCTGTCTGAACCATCTACCATCACCTGTCACCTGCTAACTCATACCTGATACCACCTGTGGGACGTCTCTGATCAAGTCACCTGTAAAAGAGAAAAAAAACAAACATTATCACCTTAGCAAAATTTTGTTTACCTCATGTGGCAATCAAAATTATAATTAATACCTTACCTTCCTCAGTCACCCCACCTGTCTGCCCTAAAATTGATGACAGGTAAATTGCAGGTAAATATAATGATTTCTATACACGCTATATCAATATACATAGGTAAATACCCTATTATGTAGCTAAATAAGAGGGTATATGTAGTCTATTATGGGTAGATGGGTGACGCAACATGATGGAAATACAATGTCAACACACATACCCCCAAAACAAATGCGTATCTTGGGTGTTACGTGTATTTGGCGTAAGGTGATGTGGTTTTCTTTATATACGCCATATGTCAAGTAATATAGAGGATATACGCTAACTGGTATAATATAGCTTTGTGTTATAGCTTGAGAGAGAGAGAGAGAGCGAGAGAGAGAGAGAGAGAGAGAGAGAGAGAGAGAGAGAGAGAGAGAGAGAGAGAGAGAGAGAGAGAGAGAGAGAGAGAGAGAGAGACGAATCACCAAAGAATGCGAGAGAGAGAGAGAGAGAGAGAGAGAGAGAGAGAGAGAGAGAGAGTGGGGTGAGACAATGAGACAGTTCAGAGAGTATAGGAACACTCGGGTCTCTTCCCCCTCGGGTCAACTCGGTGCCGGAGTCAGGTTGCTGTGCCTTTGTTGTTATCTGATAGTGTGTCCTTGTGTTTATGCATCTGTCGACTTGGCTCTCTCTTGCTTGCTTGCTTGCTTGATTTTCTCTTCTCACTTGTGCTTGCTTGCTTGCTTGATTACTTGCTTTTCTCTCACCTCCCCTCAGTGTCTTCCAACTTGTTCCTTCATCTTCATTCACTTACCATCATATTCAAAGTCAAAGTCTTCCTTTATCTTCACCAAATGCCTTCAAAATCTTCCCTCATCAAAATCATCAACAAACTCAATATATAACTTGACCTCGCTACAAACTCCATCTTTGAATTCAAAACAAAAACACACCAACACTTTTCAGAACACTCAAGACTCGCAACACCTTCCCTATAGTTGAGTTGACCCGCTTGGAAACTCCCCTCACCCTTCCCCTCACAACTCCCCTCACCCTTCCCCTCACAACTCCCCTCACCTCTACTCTACGTTTCTAAATTACTTCATTATGCTCTTGTGAGGTAAATGAATTCATCAACTGTCTTCGATACATCTGACGTCTTGGAACATTTCTCAACACTTCAATATTCCCCCTAACACAGCAATATCCTCCCTAACACAGCAATATCCCTCCTAACACAGCAATATCCCCCTAACACAGCAATATCCCCCTAACACAGCAATATCCCTCCTAACACAGCAATATCCCTCCTAACACAGCAATATCCCCCAAACACAGCAATATCCCTCCTAACACAACAATATCCCTCCTAACACAGCAATATCCCTCCTAACACAGCAATATTCTCCCTAACACAGCAATATCCCCCTAACACAGCAATATCCCTCCTAACACAACAATATCCCTCCTAACACAGCAATATCCCTCCTAACACAGCAATATTCTCCCTAACACAGCAATATCCCCCTAACACAGCAATATCCCCCTAACAGCAATATCCCTCCTAACACAGCAATATTCTCCCTAACAAAGCAATATTCTCCCTAACACAGCAATATCCCTCCTAACACAGCAATATCCCCCTAACACAGCAATATCCCCCTAACACAGCAATATCCCTCCTAACACAGCAATATCCCCCTAACACAGCAATATCCCTCCTAACACAGCAATATCCCTCCTAACACAGCAATATCCCTCCTAACACAGCAGGTAGCCAGCCGCGTGTGGTGGTCGTGGTTCACCTGGGCAAACACCGTGAACAAACATATCTGTGAGGGACAGGTGTGTACGCAGGTGTGTGTGTGTGTGACAGGTGTGCGATATTTCTCATTAAGACAACCGGTTTGTCTAGCGTTAATTATGAGAGCTATTATTATGCTAATGTGTAATTTGTTGCTTACCTGAGGACGAAAAGGAAACACCAACAACAACAATAACAATAATAATAACAATAATAATAATATATCTCTTTATTTTCAAGTGTTCATACATTGTTGAAGCACACACACACACACACACACACACACACCACTGCTAACAAAATATTTTTAATTTAATATTCAAATTGTTTAAGCATTCAACTGGAGAGAGAGAGAGAGAGAGAGAGAGAGAGAGAGAGAGAGAGAGAGAGAGAGAGAGAGAGAGAGAGAGAGAGAGAGAGAGAGAGAGAGAGAGAGAGAGAGAGAGAGAGTGTGTGACATGCTTCCTTACACACAAAACACTTCCTTATTATCCAGTACACTATTGTTCCGTGTGTGAAGTGACTCAGAGTGAAAGTGCTTTAAGACCTTTGTTATTGAGATAAAACCAGATAAAGATAAATAGTGTAAAATAAAAACAGACAAACACGACACGGGAGTAAAACATTTCTTTGACCTTTCACTGACCTTGACCAACAGTAACCACAGTAACAGTAACAGTCAAGCATAAGTGATCAAAGGTAAAAACAGATAACAACAAAAAACAGACGAGAACCTAACATCTCACCCTGTTCCACCACCAAGAACAACAGAAACAACGGTAATAATAACAATAATACTAACAGTAACAACAGTATCAAACAACAGAAAGGTAATATATATATATAATACTCTTGACAGAAAACAGACGAGGAACTAAGCACTTACCCTGTACCACCACCACCACCACCACTATCACAACATGCTAACCTTGACCCCGTTACTAACCCAGAAAAACCCCCATCCCTACCACCATCACTATACCACCACCATCATCACTATACCATCATCAATCATCATCATCATCATCACCACCACTACCAACAAGAATAACAACAATAAAACAACAACAGGAGACACAACAGAAACGGAAAACTAACAACAGTAAACAGCAAAAACAAAAAAAACATCGACACTAAACAGACGGGGAACTAACACCCCACCTTGCACTACCTTGACAATCACCACAACTACCACTAACTTTTAACCCCCATAATAAACTACAAAACCCAACTACCACAATAACCACAAACCACTACCATAATCGAGAGTAACAAACGGTAAAACTCCAAACGGTAAAACAGCCAAGAGGGACAGCATCGTAACAGCAAACAGAGGAGGAGGCAGCACCCAGTGTCTCGCCCAGCAGCTGACCTTCGCTTCCACTGCTGCTGAATCTCAATGTAAACACGACCTATAAATACCACGGCTGCAGTGTCGTCGGCGGAGGATAGTATGACCATTTGACTACTAATACCTAGCAGAGAGAGAGAGAGAGAGAGAGAGAGAGAGAGAGAGAGAGAGAGAGAGAGAGAGAGAGAGATATTAAACCTCTTCCTTTCTTAAGACTAAAACAAAATCCTAAAACTCATAACACAATACAAGATTTCTTCAAAGAGGACGACGAAGGAATGGAAGGAAGATAAGAAGAGGAAGAGAAAGAAAGGGAGAAGAAGGAAGAAATAAAAGGAAAAGGAAGAAGAAGAAGCAGAATTCAAATTTCTTCGGCAGTAATTAATCTTGATAAAAAATTTCACAGAACGAATTAAAAAAAATGTCGAAGCCTTTAGTAACATTTCTTCTTCTTACTATTATTATCATCAACGTCATTACTATGTGACTAAAAACAATAAACCTAATTAAATTCAAACTCACCCACTTAAACCACGAATTAAAACTGACAAGATAGCGTAAAAAACAACCAAGACTGAAAAACCCTTTAAAAAACTAATGAAAATTAATAATACTAAAACCGATCCTGTCTCTCCAGCTCTCACAGAATAATAAACTCGCGGATTTTAGAGGCTTCGAACCCATCTAACAGATTCGAACCCCCTATAACAGGCTTCGAACCTTTATAATAGACTTCGAACCCCTAAAACAGATTCGAACCCATATAAGATTCGAACACCTATAACATATTCGAACCCCTTATTAGGATAACAGTTTCGGCACCCCAGTGTTTATACAGATGGTCGTAACCTCTTTTCTCTCAACATACACACACCTCTGTTTTGACTTAAGGGTCAATATAATGTGTGAATCTTTGTGACTTTGCTCCCTGAGTGGATAACAGGAGTCTGGTTATTGTTAATTTAAAGAGAGGGAGGTGATGGGTGGTCTCTCTCTCCCTCTCTCACACACACACCTGAGCATTCTTAGTCTTCTCAAGGTATATTCCACCTGAATATTAATAATCCTAGTGCTGCCTGAGGTGTTTAGGTTAGGTTAGGTTATGTTAGTGTTAGGTTAGATTAGCGTTAGGTTAGATTAGCGTTAGGTTAGATTAGCGTTAGGTTAGATTAGCGTTAGGTTAGATTAGCGTTAGGTTAGATTAGCGTTAGGTTAGCGTTACAACACACTTGACCTTAATAACACAGTCACCACCATCATCTATAATATAATGTAAGTATTTGGTCACCCGGAGTCATCATTCAAATGTGACCTGAATCTCTCAATCCATAAATATCCACAACTTTCTACACTAACCACCCCCCCCCCCTCGTTACAGTGCCAAGTAGAGAGGGTGTCACTATCTACATCTCTCTCAGTACAGTGACACGTAGAGAGGGTGCCACTATCTTCAGAGAATGCCACTATCTTCAGAGAATGCCACTATCTTCATCTCTCAGTACAGTGCCAAGTAGAGAGGGTGTCACTATCAACATCCCTCTCAGTACAGTGCCATGTAGAGGGTGCCACTATCTACATCCCTCTCAGTACAGTGCCAAGTAGAGGGTGCCACTATCTACATCCCTCTCAGTACAGTGCCAAGTAAAGAGGGTGTCACTATCTACATCTCTCAGTACAGTGCCACGTAGAGGGTGCCACTATCTTCAGAGAATGCCACTATCTTCATCCCTCTCAGTACAGTGCCAAGTAGAGGGTGCCACTATCTACATCCCTCTCATTACAGTGCCAAGTAGAGGGTGCCACTATCTACATCCCTCTCATTACAGTGCCAAGTAGAGGGTGCCACTATCTACATCCCTCTCAGTACAGTGCCAAGTAGAGGGTGCCACTATCTACATCCCTCTCAGTACAGTGCCAAGTATAGTGAAGGTGCCACTATCACAAAGCCAGAACCTCGTCCCTAATCCATTTTCATTTTACTCAATCCATCTCAGATCTACGCCCTCCATACCATCAACTATCCATCTATCAATATTATCCAACTCCCTTCAGGATATATTACGGATTGGTGACGTAACCAATCATCACCCTCGTACCCAATCACCCTCGTACCCAATCATCCTCGTAACCAATCACCCTCTCGGATCTTGTGCCCCCAAACCCCCAATCCATACCATCAACTTTCCACCCAATCCATCTTCCTTCAGGGTACGTGGCTGTATATGGGTGTGTGTGTGTGTGTGTGAGTGTGTTTTAGACCACCAACGCCACTATTACGAACGTTTTAGACCACCAACGCCACTATTACGAACGTTTTAGACCACTAACGCCACTATTACGAACGTTTTAGACCACCAACGCCACAATTACGAACGTTTTAGACCACCAACGCCACAATTACGAACGTTTTAGACCACCAACGCCACAATTACGAACGTTTTAGACCACCAACGCCACAATCACGAACGTTTTAGACCACCAACGCCACAATTACGAACGTTTTAGACCACCAACGCCACTATTACGAACGTTTTAGACCACTAACGCCACTATTACGAACGTTTTAGACCACTCACGCCACAATTACGAACGTTTTAGACCACCAACGCCACAATTACGAACGTTTTAGACCACCCACGCCACAGTTACGAACGTTTTAGACCACCAACGCCACTATTACGAATGTTTCAGCTCCGCCATTTTACCCAGCTGGAAGTTTCGGACCAATAGCTAGACGCCGCGGGGTTCAGACACCTTGGCAAAACACAGGTCACGTCAGGCTGGGGGGCGTCTCTACACACACACACACGCACACAGTAGGCTCCTAGACGTGTGGGTATGTAAACACGATGTACAGCTGACAGTAAATCTTCTCTCTCTCTCTCTCTCTCTCTCTCTCTCTCTCTCTCTCTCTCTCTCTCTCATACAAAAAAAAAACACAATACGACCACCATCACCATCACCCCCACCACCACCACTATCACCACCACCACCACCACCACCACCCCCACCATCACCCCCACCACCACCATCAGCCCCACCACCACCATCACCACCACCACCACTATCACCACCACCACCACTATCACCACCACCATCACCCCCACCACCACCATCACCCCCACCACCACTATCACCCCCACTACCACTACCACCCCCACCACCACCATCACCCCCACCACCATCACCACTACCCCCACCACCACCACCACCACTACCACCACCATCACCCCCACCACCACCACCACCACCACCACCACCACCCCCACCACCACCATCACCCCCACCACCACTATCACCACCACCACCACCCCCCACCACCACCACCATCACCCCCACCACCACCACCACTACCCCCACCACCACCACCACCACCACCACTACCACCACCCCCACCACCACCACCACCACTATCACCACCACCACCACCCCCACCACCACCATCACCCCCACCACCACCACCACCACCCCCACCACCATCACCCCCACCACCACCATCACCACCACTATCACCACCACCAACACCATCACCCCCACCACCACCATCACCCCCACCCCCACCACTATCACCCCCACCCTGAAGGCTATAAGTGACCGTATATTTAACTTCAAAATACGCGTGGTCACTTCCGCTCCTTGACTACTGCTTGTTGCTGACCGCTGTGTGCTTGTTGTGTTTGTTTCTGAGTAAAGTCCTAGTGTGACCTCGTTGCTGGGGGTAGTATGCTTGTCTGTGGTCGTTGCTGGGGGTAGTATGCTTGTCTGTGGTCGTTGCTGGGGGTAGTGTGCTTGTTGTTGTGGGCAGTGTGATTGTTTGTGCTTGCAGGAGTAAAAGTTCGATCACTATATTATCTATCCATCTATCTATCTACAGTGCAAGAAAACGAGAGAGAGAGAGAGAGAGAGAGAGAGAGAGAGAGAGAGAGAGAGAGAGAGAGAGAGAGAGACCCACGACCAAATACTTTGCCACCAATTATCAAAACACACACACACACACACACACACACACACACACACACACCCTCAAGAATGACTGAGACAACAGGCAGCAATCCCACCCCAATCGTCTTCCTCCTCCCCCTCTTCTTCTCCCTCCTCCTCCTCTTCTTCCTCTTCCTCCTCCTCCTCCTCCTCTCTCTCTCTCTCTCTCTCTCTCTCCATCAAGGTCTCAGAATATATAATAATTAACCTAACTGACAACACACACACACCTCTGTTTACCTGACGAAGGAGCCATTAAGTGAATAATTACCCCCAACAACACAGGTTAATGAGAGGAGAAAATGGCGCCGAAAGTACACCCAGACTCTAGTTATTCTGAATCCCGTTACAGGAGGGAGGGAAAATGGCGGAGGGATTACACTGTGACTCTAGTTTAAACCTTGGTGAGGAAATTGAGGAAAATAGGTAGGGTAGGTTAGGTTAGGTTAGGTTAGGTTAGGTTAGGTTAAATTAGGTTGGGTTAGGTTAGGTTAGGTTAGGTTAGGTTAGGGTGGGTTAGCTTATATTAGGTTAGGTTAGGTTAGGGTGGGTTAGCTTATATTAGGATAGGTTAGGTTAGGGTGGGTTAGCCTATATTAGGTTAGGTTAGGCTAGATTAGGTAAAAGTGGGTTAGGTTAGGTTACACACGCCAGCATAGTAACACCACAACAGCGAGCAACACACACACACACCATCAACACTCACCACCACACCACCCGGAACTAAAGTAACCCGAGGAGCAGAATACCAATACAGTCAATGTCGCGACTCACAACCTGGTAATACCTGGCATGAGTTAGCAGGTAGCTCAGGTGTTAGTCTGGTTACCTGTGTGTACCTGTGGTGATGTGTGACCTGTGTGTGTGTACCTGTGGTGATGTGTGACCTGTGTGTGTGTACCTGTGGTGATGTGTGACCTGTGTGTGTGTGTACCTGTGGTGATGACGTGTGACCTGTGTGTGTGTACCTGTGGTGATGTGTGACCTGTGTGTGTGTACCTGTGGTGATGTGTGACCTTGTGGTGTTGTTATAGTGGGATCACATGAAGATTAGGCACCCGAGTTTATTTTATCTGATGATTAAATTTTCTAACACTACTTGGCGAGGTTAGGTTAGGTTAGGTTAGGTTAGGTTAGGTTAAGTTTAGGTTAGGTTACGTTCAAGTTAGATTAAGTTTAGGTTAGGTTATGTTCAATTTTGGTTAGATTAAGTTTAGGTTCTCCAATCTTTCCACCTTTACAATCCTCTTCACCACGGATTCACCTCAGGACCAACTCACCAGAGGCCTTATCAAAAGGTATTAAGCTTGACAGGTATACAGGTAAGCATCTCCACAGGTAGCTTCTCATTCACTGATTCTCTAACAATAACTATTCCTTAATATATTTCCTCAGTGTTGTGTCCTGAGTGTGAGTTGTTTCTTATATTATCTTCAAGACTCACACCTCTTTCTTCAGCGCTAAATTATCTTTATCTTAAGTGGGTCTTCTTGAAGGCATCGTCAACACCTGAAAGGGGTCGTGTCTCAGGTCTTATTACGGATATTAATTACCACCGGCAGGTAAATGGAGCTGGATCGTCACACCTGTTCATTACTACTCCAATATAAACTTAATTTACCTGGAGAGAGAGAGAGAGAGAGAGAGAGAGAGAGAGAGAGAGAGAGAGAGAGAGAGAGAGAGAGAGAGAGAGAGCTAACATTTCTCCTCTACAAAGTGAGTCACCAGTTCCAGCCACAACCTGGAATTCCCCTATTAAATGGAATCCAAGATTTAAGGGATTCCCAAATTAAATTAATTTCTAGATTTTTTTAGAGATTTCCAGATTATAGGGACAAAAGGATTACGAGAGGGGTAAGAGGGGGAGAAGGAGGCAGGGGGGGGGAGAGTGGGGGGAAGGGAGGGGAGGAAAGAGTGGGCGGGAGGGGAGAATGAAAGAGGGAGAGGGAAAGAAGTGAAAATAAGGGAAAGAAAGAGAGAGAGAGAGAGAGAGAGAGAGAGAGAGAGAGAGAGAGAGAGAGAGAGAGAGAGAGAGAGAGAGAGAGAGAGAGAGAGAGAGAGAGTATTTGTACAGGTAACTCGGTAAATGAATATGAATGGATGGAGATTATGGTGAATGAGCCGTCGTAGTCGTCGTGGTAAAAGCACCAAGCGTTAGGCCCACTATCACGACATCTTGCCATTGGTGTCGGACCCCCATGGACCTGGCCACACCCATCCTACCTCAGCCTTTAGCCTACTGTTTATTCTATTCCCTTCATTCTACATTATCCCTCTCTCTCTCTCTCTCGTCTCAGCTTGTCCTTGTATTATATCTCTCTCTCTCTCTCTCTCTCTCTCTCTCTCTCTCTCTCTCTCTCTCCACACTTAACAAAACACCACTGTGACTGTCTCTCCTAAACAGTCAAGACGCACATACAGACATTAATCTCCACCCTGCGAGACACCAAGAGACACGACAGCGAGAGACAGACATGTGCATTCTCTCTTTATTTATGTGTGAGATCTCAAAGTCGGGAAAACTGTCAACAACAGCATCTTGAAGTGTGTTTACAGTTTGGACCAACCTGAGGTCTCGTTAACGCGAGTGTGTGTGTGTATGTGTGTGTTTTATGTTGTTTTAAATGTGTGGTTTATGAGGGTTATATTTGTTTATTGTTGTTTTTTATTATTGGTATTACTGGAAATATTTATAATAATGTCCAGTAAAGATAATGGTAAATATTATTATTATTATTATCATCATCATCAAATTAATAATGAGAAGTATATGCATCAACATTATCATTATTATTATACACCTTTATCACCTGTCTAACTCTACCTGTTGTAATATTGAAGAAGAGAAGAAGCAAGACAGATCACGTGTATGTGTGTGTGTGTGTGAAGGTGACCTACATTATCCACCTTACACAAACCCAGGGGATCATCTAGCCTCAATATCTCCCCCCTCACCCTCACCTCCAAAACACCTACCAAATACTGAAATCGTGATCAGGGAGTCGAGCTGCTCTTTCAACTCCCCTTGACGCCTTATCCTCACACCGAAGCAGGAGTCAACAACTACGATTCAGTTAAACCCGCGGGCGTGACGAGACGGGTTCACTCGTGGCTTTTGGGGGGCCTTCGAATCTCCCGTTGTTGTTAAGGTTCGAAGTAGAGACTCAAGAGTTCTAGTTCGAGAATCCGGGTTCGAAGCGTCGTGACTCTTGGGTTTCTAAGTTGTCTCGCGTTCTACAATCCGGGTTCGGGTTCGGGATTCGGGTTCGTTTACAAGTTCATGGGTTAAAGTTTCACATTTCTAGACTGTCATTCCTATCCTGCTTTGAGATTCCCGACGTAAGCACACACACACACACACACACACACTCGAGGATCAACACACACACACACACACACACAAGATACAGGAACTCCCAAGACAATACTAAGGATCAGGATTATGGTAAACACACGTCAACCTCTCCACACCTTCCCTCGTGTGTGTGTGTGAGGGGGATGGGGTTCAGCTGAGTCCCACTGAGTCCCACTGAGTTCCCATATTGCTATTACGTCTCTCACTGGTCAGTGGATAAACTGTTTTGTCATGAATGAACTTTTTTAAACCTGTTTTGTAATAATAATAATAATAATAATAATAATAACTCCTCACCCCCTGAACAACAACACCCCTTACCCCCTGAAGAACAACACTCCTCACCCCCTGAAGAACAACACCCCTCACCTCCAAAACATCCCCCCTTATCCACACCTCCCCAAAAGACCCCTGAAGAACGACCTCCCTCGCCCCCTGAACAACGACCCCCCCGCCACCCCCCACCTTGTAAATATCCTTCTCGGCCATCCTACATCATGACACCAGCAGAAGGATGACTCACAACATACATACCAGGAAGCCAGGGGTCGACTCACTCTCTGGGAAGCACAAACACCATATGTGTGTCTCTGCTCTCATGAACCTGCCTGATGGGTTAGGTTAGGTTAGGTTAGGTTACGACATAAGGTCTCCGGGTGTACTTGTGACAGCCTTACGATCCACACACACTGAGTCAGAGAGGTAACGTGTTATCTACTGAAGGCTCTCTCTCTCTCTCTCTCTCTCTCTCTCTCTCTCTCTCTCTCTCTCTCTCTCTCTCTAGTAGAAACAAACATGTGAAGATACCTAAGTCTGTTTGTGTATTCAGTGGTGTGTGTGTGTTAAAGAGAGAAGTAAGAACAGAGGAGAATAGGGAGAAAATTAAGTGAGGAGGAAGGAAAGAGGAATTAGGAAAAAATAGCAAGAGGAAAGAGGAAGATAGAGGAGGAGATGCAACAGGAAGAAGGAAGAGGAAGATTGAGGAGGAGGAGAGGGAAGAGACACAGACAGGTGAGTACAGGTAAAGCGGTTTCTCTCATCAAGTACAAACTGACCCACATATCACCTTCTCTTCCTCCTCCTCCTCCTCCTGGTCTCTCTCTTCCTTCTCACCAACCCACACTCCTCCTCTCCTCTTCCTCCACCATCCTCTTCTCTTCCTCCTACTCTTCTATCTTCCTCCTCCACCTCTTTCTCCCAACCTACACCCACCACCCCTTCTCCACCCCCTCCACCAGATATACACTACAGCCACCTACAGTATCACCTTACCATAGGGCGCGTACCAACCTGTAAATCATCTTTTAAATAGTTCTGTAAATTATCCTTTATAATCATCGTGTAAATCACCCCCTCCACCCATCTCCAGGAAGTAGGTGAGTGGAGGGGGTGTTATATTTCACCGTGTAAATATCCGGGTGTGTGTTGGCGTATATAAACTATCAACCTTATCTATTTAGCTATTTTATCTATCAATCTATCTTAAGTTGGGTTGGGTTAAGTTGGGGTCATGTGTTTCAACTAAATCATCAAATAAAACTACAATACAATACAATACAATACTTACGACACACAAGAGAGATTCTCAAATAGGTCGTATGATAAGACACAATCTCCCTAACTGTAGATACGAGAAGCGTTTCCATCCGCTATAGTTACGACACAACAGAAGAGGGGGGGGGGAAAGGGGGTGAAGGGGGGGAAAGGGGGGAAAGGGGGGAGGATTCTCAAAACGCTCTTAAGGGTTTCAAATTTCCACACTGATGGGATACGAAAATATACACACGTAAGACACATCCACACATTCATACACTCATACATGCATACATACACACATACATGCATACATACACATATACATACACAACTTCCTAGCTAACTTAAGCTTGTGATGATCATGATTTAACCCCTTTGATGACGATGATTTAACCCCTTTGATGACGATGATTTAACCCCTTTTGACGATGATTTAACCCCTTTGATGACGATGATTTAACCCCTTTGATGACGATGATTTAACCCCTTTTGACGATGATTTAACCCCTTTGATGACGATGATTTAACCCTTTGATGACGATGATTTAACCCCTTTGATGACGATGATTTAACCCTTTGATGACGATGATTTAACCCTTTGATGACGATGATTTAACCCCTTTTGACGATGATTTAACCCTTTGATGACGATGATTTAACCCTTTGATGACGATGATTTAACCCTTTGATGACGATGATTTAACCCTTTGATGACGATGATTTAACCCTTTGATGACGATGATTTAACCCTTTGATGACGATGATTTAACCCTTTGATGACGATGATTTAACCCTTTGATGACGATGATTTAACCCTTTGATGACGATGATTTAACCCTTTGATGACGATGATTTAACCCTTTGATGACGATGATTTAACCCCTTTGATGACGATGATTTAACCCCTTTTGACGATGATTTAGCCCTTTGATGACGATGACTTAACCCCTTTGATGACGACGATTTAACCCTTTGATGACGATGATTTAACCCTTTGATGACGATGATTTAACCCTTTGATGACGATGATTTAACCCTTTGATGACGATGATTTAACCCCTTTTGACGATGATTTAACCCCTTTGATGACGATGATTTAACTCCTTTGATGACGATGATTTAACCCCTTTTGACGATGATTTAGCCCTTTGATGACGATGACTTAACCCTTTGATGACGACGATTTAACCCTTTGATGACGATGATTTAACCCTTTGATGACGATGATTTAACCCTTTGATGACGATGATTTAACCCTTTGATGACGATGATTTAACCCTTTGATGACGATGATTTAACCCTTTTGACGATGATTTAACCCCTTTTGACGATGATTTAACCCTTTGATGACGATGATTTAACCCTTTGATGACGATGATTTAACCCCTTTGATGACGATGATTTAACCCCTTTGATGACGACGATTTAACCCTTTGATGACAATGATTTAACCCCTTTTGACGATGATTTAACCATTTGATGACGACGACGACGACAATTTAACCCTTTGATGACGATGATCTAACCCTTTAAAGACTGATCTAACCCTCGGGACTCAGAGTGTAAAGCTAATCCATGCAGATTTTACTGTTAAAAGTTTGTAAGACCAATTTTTTCCCTCTTACGGATTAACTTACGAACTCTTGAGAATATAAGTTTGGGTCTAAAACTTCAGTGAGCCAATTAGATGCATTTAAGAATCCATTTTGTTTTTTTCGTAGCTTAAGTGAGAGAGAGAGAGAGAGAGAGAGAGAGAGAGAGAGAGAGAGAGAGAGAGAGAGAGAGAGAGAGAGAGAGAACGACCATGACAACAGTACGACCACCCATAGGACCCATGTGCAGTGAACAGCAATATAACGACCCTATTTTATTTCCCCGCGAACAACATCTAGTTTATTGTGCACCCCATACCTATCCTGTGAGCTGTACCCCCCCCCCCCCCTAAAGGATGATAGAGCAGAAGTTACAAAGGGCATTACAGAATATGTTATCTACCAGAGGGACATACTGCCAGAGGGACATACTGCCAGAGGGACATACTGCCAGAAGGACATACTGCATATCCTAACCTTGGTCTAGCGGTTACAGCACCTTGTAATCCACTTGTTATATACCTGTTTTATTTGATACCTCTTAATATGGTAAACAATTAGTTGACTGGTGACTGTTTGCACTTGTTTGCTTCAGTGAGAGTCATCCAAAAGCTCTTTCCTCATTACAGCTCTCGAGGGTGACGTGTGGCGGAGTCAGGGTCGACCTTCACACTCTCGCCTTAAATATACACTCACTTCAGTTACTGCCTAATGAACCGCCTGCTCAGGGTCGCGTGGGCGTGGTTGATGAGTGAGGACGTAGGCTGTGGGTGTGGGTGGTGCACGTGGGCGGTGAGTGTGGGCGTGGGTGGTGGACGTGGGCGGTGGGTGTGGGTGGTGGACATGGGCGATGAGCGTGGCTGTGTAAATGGGCGTGAACGTGGTTGTGGGCGTCCATAATGAGCGTGGGTGTACATGGGCGTGGATGATGAGCAGAGGCGTGTCTTGTGGGCGTTCGGGAAATTTTTTTTTCCAATGTTCTTCCAAACGATAGCTAGTTAATTGTGCATCCCATACCCGTCCTGTAATCGGCAGGACAAAAGGATTACAGGACAGAGGTCAACAAAGGGTGTATATAACAGACCCCAGAGGTGAGGTTAGTGTGTGGCGGTGAGTTACAGAGGAGATACAGTACAGTGTTTGTTTAGTTAGGTACATCGAAGCTTACTTAGCTTTACACAGCTTTAGTATATCAGCTATCTTGCCATCACAGATAAAAGTGCTTGGATCTGTCCCTAAAAGGTTCTGTTTTTCACACTCTAGGATGTAGCGTGCGTGCGTGCGTGCGTGCGTGTGTGTGTGTGTGTGTGTGTGTGTGTGTGTGTGTGTCACCCAGCACCGTTAGTAACACTCGGGTAATTCCCAGTGCCATTGTAGGAGTGCCAGAGAGAGAGAGAGAGAGAGAGAGAGAGAGAGAGAGAGAGAGAGAGAGAGAGAGAGAGAGAGAGAGAGAGAGAGAGAATTCGAAACCCTTATCTAATCCAGTCCAGTTATCTGCCCTAATCCATACCATCTGTCCCCCTGAATCCATAAAGAGATTGGATAAGCCACCTAATCCAACCATCCATCTTACCCCTGTAAATCAGCAAAGGATTAAGTTATCTCACCTAATCCAGGTATCACGCCCCCCAAAGACACTTCAAGGGATTGGATAAACACCCTAATCCCTAGATCATGTCGATGTGAATCCCTCAAAGGATTAGTTTATCTTCCGAATCCAATCATCGGTTCCTTTTGAATCACTTAACTAATTCCATCCTCTCTATTAGGTATTTCCCTCATTTATCCAGGTATCCATATTCCATCATTTATCCAATTACCCCTATTCCCTCATTTATCAATTACCCCTATTCCCTCATTTATCAACTATCCTTATTCCCTCATTTATCAATTACCCCTATTCCCTCATTTATCCAATTATCCCCCCCCCAGACAGGAAGTTGACCAAAAACGATGACTAAATCTCCCTCAAAACTCACTCCCAGAGACGCACAACAACAGGACGCAGTGAGTGACGGTAAAGGCTCGAGTCTTGCACCATATTTTGAAGGCTCCTGGGGGCTTGCCTTCCTCTCTCACTGTGATAATGAATATATAGATACGAGATGTCCCCCACCACCACCACCACCACCACCATTGCTGTGTGTGTGTGGTTGGTGGGTTAATTTTAGTATACGTGAATAATAATTAGTTGGCTGGGTTGATTTTTGGTTAGGTTAGTGATACATACATACATATTCTCCTCCACCGGGCCCCATCCAATGAAGAGAGAGAGAGAGAGAGAGAGAGAGAGAGAGAGAGAGAGAGAGAGAGAGAGAGAGAGAGAGAGAGAGAGAGAGAGAGGCTAAGACAAGTACTATATATAGACCTCACTAAGCCGTGTCAACACCGGCCAGAGTCTCAGAGACCAACACTTATGCTTGGGTTAAGAGAAGACAATAATAATAATAATAATAATAATAATAATAATAATAATAATAATAATAATACTAATAATGACAAAAATTACAATAATGATGATAATAATAATAATAACAATAATAATGATGATGATGGTGATAAAAATATATATCAACTAAACACAGAGATAGATAGATAGACAGACAGACAGACAGACAGACAGATAAAAATAATGATAGATAGTTGGATTGGCAGATAGCTGGCTAGATAGATAAAATAACAAACACATAGACTAATTATTCAACAACCATAAAGAAAACAAAAAAACAAACAAAAATTAAGTTGCATATGACACAGTTATAGGGTTAGGTTAGGTAAGGTTGGGTTGGGTTGGGTTGGGTTGGGTTAGGTTAGGTTAGGTTAGGTTAGGTTAGGTTAGGTTAGGGGTCCAGATCTACAAGGAGGAGGCTGGATGGTCACCTCTTGAGAATTTATTGACACTGGGGCGATGGATGATGACAGCTGAGAGAGAGAGAGAGAGAGAGAGAGAGAGAGAGAGAGAGAGAGAGAGAGAGAGAGAGAGAGAGAGAGAGAGAGAGAGAGAGAGAGAGAGAGTTAATGAACCATAAATCACCATTGAACATCACACTCGTTAGCTAATTCGATCAACAGACAAACTGAAAGGTCGAAAAATTCTTACCCTCCCCCCCAAAAAAATAACAATAAAATAAAAGTCGTCAACAAACTGAATAAAATATATACAATATTATTTAATACAACAACAACAATTATCAATACAGTACTATAACTACCATTTAATACAATAACCTACAACAATACAACAAAACAACAACAAAGAAATAAACTAAATAAACAACCAATTAATTAAAAACTCAATTAAATATCCAGAATTAAATAGAATGAATTAAGTCAACAAACAGTAATAGACAACAACTAATTATATAGTCTCAGGGTGTTACAGTGGCCATGACACCTAACCCCAGTAGATTGACCCCATTGACCCCAGACAACGGTGATAATGACCCCTTTCCCTCATACAAGGTCACCAACCCAGCGTCATGATTCAATACCTTCTGTTGAGCCTAAGATAAATAGTGCTGTCTGTCTGTCTGTCTGTCTCTGTCTGTCTGTCTGTCTCTGTCTGCCTGTCTGTCTGTCTGTCTGTCTGTCTGTCTCTCTCTCTCTCTATCTCTCTCTCTTTCTCTCCATGTAAAACAAAATACTCCCGACCGACACACAATTACGGACCTAAATAAGATAAATGTTGTTGGCTGACAGGCAATCGAGGCGTTAAACCCCCCCCCCCCCCCCCAACCCTCGTTAGGTGTCTGTACGCCAATAGACAATTTTTATTTAATGACCTAAAGTCCCGGGTCAAAGGTTAAATCCAAGGGGAGGAGAGGGGAGGTCAGAGGTCAAACTAACAGCCCAAAATTGATGACCTGGTGTGATTCATGATAGTGTTAGAAATGGGATATATTTTAGCTCGCAAAAATTCAGGGGTTAATGCCAGTGATTCCAGGTCAAAGGTTAATATATTGATGACATAATAAAAAACATAATGGCTTGTTAATTCCTACGATAACATTAACAAAGTGTACAAAGCCTACATCGAATAAGTTAGGTTAGGTTAGGTTAGGTTAGGTTAGGTTACAATAACGCAGGTTAATATTAATTCTATTCACTTACAGCCTATATTGTTCCCATCGCACACACACACACACACACACACACACACACACACACACACACACACACACCAGTCATAGAGCAATCCCCACTCTGAAAATCCCATTAATCTTTATTATACCAAGACAGCAAAAAAAAAATCCCGATAATAAATCTCTCACAACACTCAAACCACTACGAGGCATTAATCTCTAACCATAAATCCCTCCTGGTTCTTCCAAAAGGGGGATTAACAGGTAATCTAGGTCATCAATCCTCCCGAGTATAACACTTTCTTGACTCAAACCTCAAGACGAATGAACTTAATTTTTGATAGAGTGTGTGAAAGTGTAAAATGATACCATCTGTCTCTCTCAATGTCTCTATCTATCTTAATATGTCTCTATCTCTCTCTCTCTCGCTCTCTTTTATCTCTCTCTCTCTCACCCACACACACACATAAGAAGCGACACCAAGGTTCAGTTCCTAGTCTAATTTTCAAGACAAATTCAAGGATAATGTTATTACTCCAGGCGGTGTCTTGAAGAACACACCCACCACTCTGGCAACACTGTTTTACACCCTCCCTCCCCTGTGTGTGTGTAGGTGTGTATGTAGGTGTGTGTGTGTGTATGTGTGTGTAAAGTAAAGGCCGTCTCTGTGTATAAGCTAAGAGAGAAGCACTGGGAAGCTCGCTCTTAAGGCCACACACTCACCCCCTTGTCTACTGAAGCACTCTTTTGACACGTGCCGGGCATCACGAGCACCTAATAATAATACTCATTAGTCAGTCTATTAACCGAGGCTAATTAGGTGTTTTGATAAAGAACAATTAATGGGGGGTTTAGGTGTATTTATATTTGTAAGTTGTATGAACATTAAGGTTTATTATTATGCTCTGGAAGGTAATTATCTGTAGTTTTGTTGTAGTATTGAGTCTTATTAACTACTGTGCTGAGCCCTATTAACTACTGTACTGAGCCTTATTAAGTACAATATAAAGCCTCCACTAACCCCATCACCCTCACCACCACTATCACCACCACCACCATCATCACCCTCATCATCACCACACCCTCGCCACCACCACCATCATCACCATCATCACCACCACCACCGCCACCACCACCATTACTCACCACACACTGGAGCATCATAATATAATAGTCTTAGGATCCGCAACGTAAGTAACTAATGCACTCTTGTACCCAGAATACAATGAGAGAGAGAGAGAGAGAGAGAGAGAGAGAGAGAGAGAGAGAGAGAGAGAGAGAGAGTATGTATGTATGCATGTATGTATGAATACGTCAATAAATGAATCAAAAAATATACACATGTACATTGTATATCACCCCCCCCCCCAAAAAAAAACTTTCACCACACCAACGTTAACACCCCCCCTTCAACCCCCAACCCCCCCCCCCTCACCCACAACACCTCCGTCCAGGTAAACCCCCAACAGGTAAGAGGGCGCCAGGTGGTCTCGTCTCAGAAAAACACCAGCTGTGTCACCACCACCAGGTGTGTTACCACCACCACCAGATGTGTCACCACCATCACCTACCACCACCTGTGTCACCACCACCAGTTGTGTTACCACCACCACCACCAGCTGTGCCACCACCACCACCAGATGTGTCACCACCACCACCAGCTGTGTCACCACCACCACCAGATGTCACCACCACCACCAGATGTGTCACCACCACCAGTTGTGTCACCACCACCACCAGCTGTGTCACCACCACCACCAGCTGTGTTACCACCACCACCAGCTGTGTCACCACCACCACCAGCTGTGTCACCACCACCACCAGCTGTGTCACCACCACCACCAGCTGTGTCACCACCACCACCAGTTGTGTCACCACCACCACCAGCTGTGTCACCACCACCACCAGCTGTGTCACCACCACCACCAGCTGTGCCACCACCACCACCACCAGCTGTGTCACCACCACCACCAGCTGTGTCACCACCACCACCAGCTGTGTCACCACCACCAGTGTCACCACCACCACCAGCTGTGTCACCACCACCACCAGCTGTGTCACCACCACCACCAGCTGTGTCACCACCACCACCACCTGTGTCACCACCACCACCACCTGTGTCACCACTACCACCAGATGTGTCACCACCACCACCAGATGTGTCATCACCACCACCAGCTGTGTCACCACCACCACCAGATGTGTCACCAATGAATAAATTTACCCTCTGGACGGACACGATTTGTCCCTTAATGAATGGGAACTACAGAAGGTGGAGGTGGGTGGAGGGTGTGGGGAGGTGGGTGGAGGGTGTGGGTGGGTGGGTGGGGAGGGTGTGGGAGGGTGTGGGAGGGTGGGCAGGTTGAGAATTCTTTATTTTCTAACTTATCCTAATAGTAATAGTAAAAATATCCTGTTAATAATAAAAAAAAATAATAACAACAACAAATATGGCGTCAAAATCACACCCAGACCTCAACTAAATCACCAAGGACAGTGTAAACAATAAACAAGATGGCGCCACAATTACACTGAGACTGTATCACATTGGTCAGGTCTGTTAGTGACGTAGAGAGATAAATACAGGTTATGATAGAGGTGTCGAGGACGGGGATTGGTCAAGGTATTGCTTACGTCACGCCTACATCATACCCTCCCCTTATATAAACAATAGCGCTTCTACTTTTCCGCATGTTATATTTTTTTATTTTTTTTATTTTTGTGTTGGTTATAATTTTCGTGTGTGAAGGAAGAAGAGGGGAATAAAGAGGAGGAGGAGAGGGTAAAGGAAGAGACGAGAGGAAGGAAGGGTGGAAGATGATTAGAAAGATAAAGAAAAATAAAAGAAGAAGAATAAGAAGTAGCAACAGAAAGGAGAGGAAGAGAAGGAGTAAATGATATGGGAAGATAATAATGTAATAATTAAAAAGAGGAAGAAAATACTAGAATTAATGGGGGACACACACACACACACACACACACACACACCTCAACACAGTGTATTGTAGAAAGTGTAACGAGTTGAATACACAAACACTACACTTAAGCACATCAATCTCTCTCTCTCTCTCACACACACACACACACACACGAGTCTTTAGTCCTTTCGTATACACATGTGTTTAAGCACTTGTGTGTATATAACAGGTGTTCAGAGCGTCAGTGTATAATGGTGAGAAGTCTGTATACCTGAGAGAGAGAGAGAGAGAGAGAGAGAGAGAGAGAGAGAGAGAGAGAGAGAGAGAGAGAGAGAGAGAGAGAGAGAGACGCCCTGTTAATCAACGTAACCTTGTCTCCTCCTCCTCCTGGGAGTCCTACGGCGTAGTTCTTACTTTCCTCACGCCCTCTACCACCCCCTCCCTCCTTCTCCTCCTTCAAGACCTAAATTCTGTCAGGATTTCCCATCACTTAAAGCCACCACGGCGGGGGCGTCACCACCCTCTGGAGTAAGGATTCCTTGTCTTACTCCCCAGCCACCTGTACCACCTCCTCTCTTATCCTTCTATGATCCTACGGCGTACCTCCTTTTTCCTTCACGCACTCTTGAAGGAATACAGTCCGGCAGGATCTTTCACTCTGAAGGATACAGACTGGGAAGTACATCGTTCACTATACTAAAGGACTTCTGTAGCCCAGGTCTTGTATTTCCTACAGTGGTATTACTAGTTCCCTCACGTCCTCTCAAACCAAACCACGCTAGGATCCCCCACTCCTCCCCGGCCACCAATGTAGGATACCCCAGGGTGTCTTAAACCCCCAGAACGGAAGGACTTTAGCAACCAGCTGTACCGCTACCTATCCCCAGAGTCCTACAACGCCCTGACCCCCCCCCCCCCCCGTCGGGACCACACCATCAGTCTAGTGCCTGTACCGACAGACAATAACTAACCCATGACACAACCCTAACACACTATTAGCTTAGCTAGGCGGTCAGCCCGCCCTCTCTTACCTCCTCCTAAATTTCTTCAATTTCCGAGCTATAACTTCCTTCCCCCACCTCTAATCTTCTTTCACCTCTCCTTTCTCTAAACACACACACAAAACAAAATCACACCAGTACCCACGTGGCTGAGGGCGGGCAATTCAGTACACACACACACACACACACACACACACACTGTCTATTATACCAAGACTACTCCGTGCCCGTGTCATGTGTCAGGTAAATCTCCCACACCTCTAATTTGGACCATAACACCTGTGATCTTTGGGTCAAAAGGTCAAGAGATGAAGGTCACAGGTTAAATAAATTGCCACCACAAGGGGGTGCCCAATAAACTAGCCCCCTCGTGGGAAATCTAAACCAGGAAAGACTTGACCCCTTCACTCGAGTACAGACAAGTTGATGGGTGACACTCGAGGAGGAGTTTATACTTACTCGAGGATTACCTTCTCTTATAACTTGAACCAAAGAAAATAAAAAAAATACTGAAGTTTTATTTAATCCTGAACATAATTAAATATCCCTCACTTTCTCTCTCCTTCCTCCTTCTCTATTTTCTTCTTACTCCCCTCCTTCCCCTCTCCTACATCCTTCCTTCCTTCCTTCACTCCCTCAACTCTCCCCTCCTCTCTTTTCTCCTTAATTTCCTCCCCCTTCTACATCGTTCCCTCCCCCTCACCTCTTCCTTCTCACATTCCCTCCCTGTCTCACCCCCCTCCAGCCTTCCTTCACCCCCCTCACCTCTTCCTTCTCATATTCCCTCCCTGTCTCACCCCCCTCCAGCCTTCCTTCACCCCCCCCTTCCCTCCCTCACCAAACATGATCGCCTCAACACTTCATTTGTTTATTTACAAACTCTTCCACAAGAGAGCTTCCTCCTCCTCTTCTCCCTGTTTAACACACTACTACTGTTACTTAAGTACTGTTAACGGTTTCTGTTGCATACTACCGATAACCGTTTCCCTAGCACACTACCGTTAACTGTTACTGTTGCACACTCCCGTTAAATATTTCTGTTAAACTCCTATACCACATTTCAAGTACTGTTAACTATTTCTGTTCCACCCCACCGTTAACTGATGCCGATACACCCTTACCGTTTTTCAAGTACCGTTAACAGTGCCTTAGTGAATTCCCACCCTGTAAAGTTACACCTGAAGGACCCACAGAGCACAGGTAAAAACTCAAAGGTGTTTGTTATTGTTGCTATAATAAGCTTCACGTGACCCCCCACCCACCCTCTCTCTCTCTCTACTACAAAGGGATAACAGGAGGAGGACGAGGAGAGGGGAGGAAGAGAAGAAGAGGGGAGGAGGAACAGGAGGAGGAAGAGGAAGAGGAGACGAAAGAAGAGGAGTAAATGAAGATACAAAAAAAAAAAGGAGGAAGAGAGAGAAAGAAGAAGCTGGAAAAGAAGATGAATAAAGCACACACACATACACACACACACACACACACACACACATACACACATACATACACACACACACACATATATAATTATAACAAGTGTGGATACAGGAGGTGACCTTGGGGAATACCTGTCTATCTAAACTGACCTTTAACTCTCTCTCTCTCTCTCTCTACGTTCTCGCTTCTCACTCTCTCGCTCTCATATTTTTTATTCCTCTTCCCTTCTTTCTCCTCCATTCCTTCATCTCCCCCTTTCTCTTCTCACCCACCTCCTCTCTTTCTTCTGCCTTCCCTCACCTTTTCGTGTGCTCTCATTCATTCTTCTCCCCTCTTCTTCCTCCTATCCCTCTTCCCATCATCCTATCTCTCAACATACCCATCCTCCTCCTCTCCTTCCCTACCTACCTACCCATGCTCCCCTAACCCCACCCCCCCCCATCTATCTATCCTCCCTCTCCCCCCCTACACCTGCCCCCCCCCCCTACCACCATCAACACCCTTCACCAAAACAGACACTTCACTCTAAACTGTTTACACCTTCTACACCTTGTTTATTGACACGAGTAATACCGCACCTGGCAACCCTCCCTAATTACGGGCGTCCTGGGGAATATTTACTGACTGAAACTTCCCCTAAATTTATTTCTAGGGATTTTTTTTTTTTAGATTGAATTATTTCCTTATATAGTTCTGGGGATTTTTTTGGGGGGAGGGGGAATTTTTGGGGAGGGATTTGTTTGGGGGAGGGGGGATTTTTGGGGAGGGATTTGTTTGGGGGGATTTTATTAGTTCCCTAAAATGTAGTTATATGTAGTTTTAGGGATTTTAAGAATTATAGAAGTCCTTAAGTAAAGTTCTGGGGATTTTAAGTACAGAAGTAAGAACTACAGAATAACAGGATTCTGTGTGTGTGTGTGTGTGTGTGTGTGTGTAATAAAAATAATAATAATAATTAACGGTTTATTGAAGGAGCTTGGCAGCCAGAAGGCTGAAAATATACAGTTACATATTTGGGGAATGGGTTACGAATTACAAATAATATACAAGTAACATAAGTGACACAAATAAGACATATAATAACTAGATGGGGAAAAGCTCAAACTACAGTTCATTTCAACATAGTGACAGTGTTACAGTATTACAAGTTGTTGATAATTTTTACAATGTGTGTGTGTGTGTGTGTGTGTGTGTGTGTGTGTGTGTGAGTGACTGGAACCAATTACCTCTGATCTTCTTATTTTCTTAAGTTATAGATTCAGTGGCAGTGGAAGATAGGTCTCTCTCTCTCTCTCTCTCTCTCTCTCTCTCTCTCTCTCTCTCTCTCACAGTATAATGACCAGTTGACCACCACCTCCGGCTCTACGACGAAGAGAGAGAGAGAGAGAGAGAGAGAGAGAGAGAGAGACTAATGAATATAGACAAAAGTAGACAGATAGATAGATAGAGAAAGACAAAGGTAGATGGATAAACAGACAGAGACAGACAGACAGACAGACAGAGACAGACATGCAGAACGCAGTAAGTAATAAAAGGGTTTCATCATCATTAAATGACTGGACAGACGTATAAAACTGAAACTAATTATTTTACACACACACACACACACACACACACACACACACACACACACACACACACACTATTGGCCAGGTCAAATCTCCCTTCCTCCTTCCTCTCCTCACTTCCCCCTCTCCCCTCCCTTCTTCTCCCGCTCGGTCCATTTCTCCACCCTTTCTTTCTCCTCTTCTTCCATTTCTCCCCACTCTCCCTTCCCTCATTTTCTCTCCCTCTCTCCCCATCCCCCCTCCCTCCCTCTCCCTATTCTCGCCAACTCTCCCATCAGTGAGGGGAGGAAGGGACTCACACTACACACTGAAGGTAGTTCGTACTCACCCTCAAGTCCCTCACACTTCACTCTTGTCAAGGTTGGAGTGTGACTTGATGCTCCCTTACCTGTCAATAATAATAATAATAATAATAATAATAATAATAATAATAATAATAATAATAATGATACAGGGTGAGTGAAGGAAGATTTGATGAGGAGGAGAAGGAAGAAAGGAGAAAGATGAAGCAAGATAACCCAAGAAGATAATGAAAAGGAAACAGGAGGAAGAGAAAGAAGGAATAGAAGGAACTAATAAGAGGAGAAGGAAGAGGAGAAGGAATAAGGAAGAAGGAGGAGGAGGGTAACAGGATGAAACAGGAAGGAGAGGAAAAAAGAATGGAAAGAACCAATAAGAGAAGGAAGAGGGAAAGAAGAAAAGGAGAAGGAAGGCGAAGAAGGAAGGAGAAGAAGAAAGAAGGAGGAGAAGGATAATGAAGGACTACCGGACACAGGATATTGTAAATCAAACAAATTGACCCCCGCGGCGGCATCCCCCCCCCCCTCCCTCCCTTCCTCCCTCCCTTCCCAGTGACTCCATCCCAGAGGTCCTGTGAGTGATCCTGCGAGGTCCTACCAGGTTCCTAAATATTGGAGTCAGAGAGGTCTTTTGGGGGGGATCATACTGGGTGGAGTCCCGGGAGTCCTAAGGAGTCCTGTGGGTTGGGTTCCGGGGAGTCCTACGAGGTGGGTCTCAGAAAATCCTAAAATCATGGGTAGAAATAGCATCCTATCTACCTCATCCTATAGTCTAGCCACAGTAAGCCATCCTTCGGTCTAGCCACATACTACAGAAGGCAATAAAGAGTCCTGCAGTCTAGCCACATCGTGCAGAAGGCAATAAAGAGTCCTACAGTCTAGCAACATCCTGCATCAAGTGATTCCTTTTGACAAATGTACCTGGACCTTGACGGAGAGAGAGAGAGAGAGAGAGAGAGAGAGAGAGAGAGAGAGAGAGAGAGAGAGAGAGAGAGAGAGAGAGAGAGAGAGAGAGACCACCACCAAGGACTGCCTACTTGCGTATAGAGGTCACAGTTCACTAGTCAAACCGTGACGTCACACAGGTAAAGGTCACACAGTAGCAGATGGACAAACAGGTGACCCCATAAAACTACCCAAAGTATAATACGAAAGGTCAAACTACATAAACGTTTTAGGTCAACTTAAAAATAACATAATTTTTAGATTAAAGGTCATGTCAGGTCAATATTTGGGTCATTTTAGGTCAATCGTTATATCGGTCACAGGGGCAATGCTTATAAGGGTTGTTTTAGGTCAATCGCTATATAGGTCACTAGGTCAATTGTTATATATTAGGTAAGATTTAAAGGGTCATTTTAGGCGAGTTCCCTAAAACACAACGCATCATACATACACAAAATACATACATACATACATACACACACACAAACATATATATACACACAGACACACACAGAGTGACCTGGTTGGGGGCGATACAACGGACGATGACAACAGAACGGGTCAGAGTACTGTTGCTTTTACCGTTAGTCTCTGTTATTGTTGACACTCTCTCATACTGTTGCTACTAATAACAGTGGTTCAATTACTACTACTACCACCACAACCACCATTACTACCACTACAACCACCATTACTACCACTACTACCATTGCTACTATTTAAACAATTACGAGAGAGAGAGAGAGAGAGAGAGAGAGAGAGAGCTACTTCATTAGTAGAACCTCAATCTGTCACCTGATTGTTACCTGACCGGTTCTACACCCCCTCCCTCCCCCACCTACACCCCCTCACTCCTCCAATCAACACCTTCCACCCCCTCCCACCCCCCACCTCTCACAAATCATGACCCAATATTCCATCTATCTATTTATCTATCTGTCAGTGTCTAAATTTGTCTATGCTTGCCCTAAATCATACTCATGGTGACTAATACTCTGTCTGTGTGTGTGTGTGTGTGTGTGTGTGTGTGTGTGTGTGTGTGTGTCTGTGTGTGTGTGTATGTGTGTGTGTCTGTCTGTCTGTGTAGCTATAATGACAGACAGACTAACTACCATGTGACTCGATTCATGTAAACAGTGGTGGGAAACAACTAATAACAATAATAATAATAATAATAATAATAATAATAATAATAATAATAATAGTAATAATAATAATAAAAACCAACAATAATAATATTAACAAAAACAACATAAACAGTAATAATAATAAAACTCGTCCTTCAGCTTAAATTAATTTCAAGATTAGTTCACTAAAATTACATGAATATTCACCCCCCCCCCCCTTAGCAAAAACACTGGATGAGAGAGAGAGAGAGAGAGAGAGAGAGAGAGAGAGAGAGAGAGAGAGAGAGAGAGAGAGAGTAGTTGGTGTGGTGTGTGTGTGTGTCTTTCCCTTCCCCCTTTCCCTCATCCTCCCCTTCCATTTCCCTCATATCCTCACTCCTCGTTCTTCTCCCGTCACCCCCCCCCCCACTTCTCCTCCCCCCTCCCCACCAACTAAGATAAACACCTCAACAACGATGACTATTGGTCCAGCTACACCGTGACGTCACTCTACCTCTAGGTCAACGGGCAATGAACTCTGAAAACACACACACACACACACACACACACTCACACACACACACACACACACACACACACACACACACACACACACAAAAGAATTAATCCGTCATTTTTGTCAAGACTCAAGACCGCAATGCAGCTCAGGAATTCATCTTCACCCTCAGGAGTCACACGCAAGCTGTCACGTCACGCTGTTCTGTCACGTTATGCTGTTCCTGTTACGTCATGCTGTTGCTGTCACGTCATGCTGTTGCTGTCACGTCACGCTCTTCCTGTACGTCACGCTGTTCCTGTCACGTTATGCTGTTCCTGTCA
Organism: Homarus gammarus; assembly: GCA_958450375.1. Lineage (NCBI taxonomy): Eukaryota > Metazoa > Arthropoda > Malacostraca > Decapoda > Nephropidae > Homarus > Homarus gammarus. The sequence continues at coordinate 5,652,273 of CAUDMG010000658.1, read as the reverse complement.
CGTTATGCTGTTCCTGTCACGTCATGCTGTTCCATTCACGTCACGCTGTTCCTGTCACGTTACGCTGTTCCTGTCACGTTACACTGTTCCTGTCACGTCACGCTGTTCCTGTCACGTCACGCTGTTCCTGTCACGTTACGCTGTTCCTGTCACGTCACGCTGTTCCTGTCACGTCACGCTGTTCCTGTCACGTCATGCTGTTCCTATACGTCACGCTGTTCCTGTCACGTCACGCTGTTCCTGTCACGTCATGCTGTTCCATTCACGTCACGCTGTTGCTGTCACGTCACGCTGTTCGTAGTGACGTAAACACTACCACATGACAGGGGTTCAGAGGGTCCCCACAGCTGATAGAATGTTTACATGCCTTCAGCCACACCACGGGACAGATCAACGCCTGTTTACATTCCTGGGACAAGCATGTGACAGTTGGCCTTCACTGCTCATGATGCCAAGTTGTAACCACTATGTCAGTTAGGAAAGGTAGGTATTGGATTTAATTACCTACCTACCTACCTACCTATCTACCTACCTATCTACCTACCCACCCACCTATCTACCTACCTGCCTACACACACACACACACGTACTTACCTTGGGAAAATGTTGCTCCTCCTTCTTCCTGCTCCTCCTACTCCTCCTCCTTCCTGCTACTCCTACTCTTCCTTCCTCCACCTATATCTTTCTCCCTTCCTTCCTCTACCGCCCATTTTTTCTTCCTCCTTCCTGTTATCACTTCTCTCCTCCTACCTCCTTTCTTTCTTCCCTTCTCCCTCCTCCTCTTCTTTCTTCCGCGTCCCCCCTCCCTCCTAACCTCAGACACACAGCAGTATTTTGCCTCACTACACGGGGAAACTGATGACCAAATAATATGTATATTATTACTGATGACTTGACCAGGTGCTCTCTCTCTCTCTCTCTCTCTCTCTCTCTCTCTCTCTCTCTCTCTCACGTAAAAAATAATCAGCTGTCGTCGTTACTGTAATAAATAAGTATTACATAATTACAGACGAAATGTAATTAATGTCGTATTGCTTATATATCTGAGCGTCACACAAGAGGCTTTATGGCGTCACACGAAAGGCCATCACAGCGTCACACTAAAAGCTGTCACGTTACATTAGATACTGTACAGCGCCACACTACAGGAGTTACAGCGTCACAGTACCACAATAACACGGTCACAGCACCACAATAAAACGGTCACAGCACCACAATAACAACGTCACAGCACCACAATAACACCGTCACAGCACCACAATAACACCGTCACAGCACCACAATAACACCATCACAGCACCACAATAACACCGTCACATCACCACAATAACACCGTCACAGCACCACAATAACACCGTGTCACAGCACCACAATAACACCATCACAGCGCCACAATAACACCATCACAGCACCACAATAACACCGTCACAGCACCACAATAACACCATCACAGCACCACAATAACACCGTCACAGCACCACAATAACACCATCACAGCACCACAATAACACCGTCACAGCACCACAATAACACCGTCACAGCACCACAATAACACCGTCACAGCACCACAATAACACCGTCACAGCCAGCAGGGGTAGTGGTTGGCCCGACACAGGTGAGTGACCCCCAAATATTGATGTTCCTTTAATAGTGACCGCAGTCCCTCCACACCTACCTCTCCCCCCCCGCCCTCCCCCTTCCCCTCCCTACTTTCTACACCCCCCTCCCCTCTCAAGTGGTTTTCTCTATTCCTCCTCCCTCACTTTCTCTCTGTCTCGTCTCTTCCTGCCCCCCCCCCCCTTCCCTTATAAGGACTACCCCTCCCTCTCCCCTCCCTACATTTCATTTCTCCCCCCCCTCCACTCCCTCCCTTTCTACCTACCTTCCACCCTCTCTACCGCCCCTCCCTTCCTTCCTATCTCCCTCCTTCCTTCCCTACCTACCTTCCTCTCCCCTGACCTCCCCCCCTTCCGTCTCTCCCTCTACTAGGAAATTATCCCTCCCTTCCCTCTGCTAATCCATCCATGACGCTCCCTCTCCCATTCCATGTAATAGTGTGTGTGTGTGTGTGTGTGTGTGTGTGTGTGTGTGTGTGTGGTCATATTGCATCACAAACATACATATATTCAACACCATAATCTAATCCTAACCTAACCTAACCTAACCTAACCTAACCCAACCAACCACTAGTCAACATCACCTGGTTAGTCCGGACACTTACTGTACACGTCAGCAGTCACACCTCCTAACCAAGAGATATTGATCAACTGCCGAAGTACTGTGTCCCTCACCTGATATATATCCAGAATCAATACACACACACACACACACACACACACACCCAGACAGACAGACAGACAGACAGACTACAATTACCCAGGCGTCTAGGACAATCACGACACCTAACCCAAAACATCACTAAACGACCATTACAGTGTTTGATGGACCACACCGAGAGAGAGAGAGTTAGTTTTGACGCCTCACTCAATAACAATTTAAGTTGAGGCCGTGACAGACAGACAGACAGACAGACCTCTATATAACACTGTCTCTTTGGATGGGTGTTTCGTTATAAGTTCTTCTGAGCGTTATAAGAATCATAGCACATCTTTTAGAACGCGTGTTTGTATGGTATACGTAAACAAAAGACGTATTTGTTTGCTATAGGTAAACAATATCCCCAATAACAATCTATGTAAAAATCGGAGAAAACGGGAAAAAAATCGGGAATAACAAGGACAAAATCGGGAAAACAGGGAAATCGGGACAAGAACAGGGGAAATAGGGAAAAACGGAGGAAATGGGGAAAACGGGGGAAAAAATCGGGAAAAACAGGGGATATTACGAGCAGCGTATTGGAGGACCTGTCGATAATCAATTGACACAGGACCCGCTATAGCCTCACTAAATTGGTGGAGGTAATGTGTGTGTGTGTGTGTGTGTGTGTGTGTGTGTGTGTGTGTGTGTGTAAATGAAGGAAACTGCAGTATACACACGTACTCTTACTGGCTTCCTACATCCGGTGAGACAGGTAGTGAGAGATGCTCCCCCCCCCCTACCAGCCCTCTCCTCCTCCCGCACCCCCCCCTACCTGCCCTCTCCTCCCCCTAGGCCTCTGCTTCTCCCGCACCTCCCCCTAGGCCTCTCCTCCTCCCGCACCCCCCCTACCTGAGACAACTCGCCGCCCATGGTTCAGCCCTTAAAATGGAGACGTGAAGTGGTGTCCCTTCTGTAGGTTAAAGGCGAGTCACACGCAGACACACTCAACCAATCACTGGGTCGGGTTCCTCTGAGAAGGCCCCACGACGACCAATCACCACACAGAAGGGCCCCACAACGACCAATCACAGTCAATCACTATCAATCACGTGGTTTCCCATTCTCAGTGATTTATAAGCATAAGTGAACAAGTGTGAGACGTTCTTCTGATAACAATGGCGGCGACACTCCCGTGAGACTATATCTTACCTGAGACAGTGAACAACATGGGGTCACAGTGAACAATATGGGGTCACGGTGAACAATATGGGGTCACGGTGAACAATATGGAGTCACGGTGAACAATATGGGGTCACGGTGAACAATATGGGGTCACGGTGAACAATATGGGGTCACGGTGAACAATATGGGTCACGGTGAACAACATGGGGTCACGGTGAACAATATGTGGTCACGATGAACAACATGGGGTCACAGTGAACAATATGTGGTCACGGTGAACAATATGGGGTCACAGTGAACAATATGGGGTCACAGTGAATATGGGGTCACAGTGAACAATATGGGGTCACAGTGAACAATATGGAGTCACAGTGAATATGGGGTCACAGTGAACAACATGGGGTCACAGTGAACAATATGTGGTCACGGTAAACAATATGGGGTCACAGTGAACAATATGGGGTCACAGTGAATATGGGGTCACAGTGAACAATATGGGGTCACAGTGAACAATATGGGGTCACAGTGAACAATATGGAGTCACATGGAACAATATGGAGTCACAGTGAACAATATGGGGTCACAGTGAACAATATGGGGTCACAGTGAACAATATGGGTCACAGTGGACAATATGGGGTCACGATGAACAATATGGGGTCACGGTGAACAATATGAGGTCACGATGAACAACATGGGGTCACAGTGAACAATATGGGGTCACAGTGAACAATATGGGGTCACGGTGAACAATATGGATTCACATGGAACAATATGGAGTCACAGTGAAGAATATGGAGTCACAGTGAACAATATGGAGTCACAGTGAACAACATAACATAAAGGGAACAACTTCTAGAACATAACAGAGTAAAACAGAACACCCACTTCCTCGTTCACTCCCCCCCCCCCACCCCTTGAAACTAAGCCAACCACTCCAAAAGCAATATCCACCTGATGCCCCCCTTCCCCCTCCTCTTCCCCCTCCTCTCACCACCCCCTAACACACCCCCTCCCCCCTAACACTCACCCACTCTTCCTCTCCCCCTTACACACACTAAGTTTAACCCACGTCAGGACTCTCTCTCTCTCTCTCTCTCTCTCTCTCTCTCTCTCTCTCTCTCTCACACACACACACACACACAAATACCTTTCCTCTTAACAAATAATAATTCTCTCTCTCTCTCTCTCTCTCTCTCTCTCTCTCTCTACTATTGTCAATAACCATAAACGGCCTCACTTAACGGGGAACCAAGATGGAGTCGAAATTACGCCTTGACTAGACTTAACTTGTGATATCCTACGGGTATCTTTAAGGATCTACGTATAGCCTTCCTGTGTTCTAGATATCCTAAAGGAGTAAAACATGTAGGTCGTAGGATGTCTTAGTAATCTTCAAGTAGGTCAGATATAACTTTTGGGTGAGAGGATGTGTGTGTGTGTGTGTGTGTGTGTGTGTGTGTGTGTGTGTGTGTGTGTGTGTTGGTATTTTTTTTAAGTTTAGTTATTTGTTCATCGTTAAGTCATTGTTATTATTATTATCATCATCATCATCACCACTACCAGTACTTCCCTTAACCAGGTAATTAATTATGCACGGGTCACCTGGCTCTTCTAACCTACACCACTAGAATTAATTATAAGGTGAACCTCGCGTGATGCAATATACCCTGCCTGCCGGCCGCCACACGAGAGAGAGAGAGAGAGAGAGAGAGAGAGAGAGAGAAGAGAGAGAGAGAGAGAGAGAGAGAGATTTCGAATCACACAGTAGACAAGAGCTAGTTTATCGTACGCCTCACAGTAAAGGGTTCTTCTCTAGGGCCCAAAAAGGTTCTATTTGCTCACGAACTAAAGCCACCAAGGTTTTAAATTCCTCACAAGACTCTCTCTCTCTCTCTCTCTCTCTCTCTCACTTCTCTCTCTCTCGTCTGTATGAGAGGTTTACTGCCAAGAGATATATGCTCAGTGTTACAGAGAGAACGTTCCTAGTGTTCTAGTGTTACGTGTGAATGTTCCTTGTGTACTACTGACCTTGTGTTAATTTAGAGATAATGTTCCGTTCCTTGTGTTCCGACCTTGTGTTACGTGTGAAGGTTCCTTGTGTTCTCCTGACCTTGTGTTACTTAAGAGATAATGTTCCGTTCCTTGTGTTCCGACCTTGTGTTACGTGTGAAGGTTCCTTGTGTTCTCCTGACCTTGTGTTACTTAAGAGATAATGTTCCGTTCCTTGTGTTCCGACCTTGTGTTACTTAAGAGATAATATTCCGTTCCTTGTGTTCCGACCTTGTGTTACGTGTGAAGGTTCCTTGTGTTCTCCTGACCTTGTTCCGTGTTCCGTAAATACACTGGGCTTGCCGCGCCTCATCACAGTAAACAACAGATCGAGCATATTGTGACTCCCTCCTGTTATTGTTTTCTTGTTTACTTGTGTCCGTTTACAGTTCTCTCCTGTTAACGGGGTTCAAGAGTTCTGTTTGTTCATTCCTGTTACTGGTGATCAAGAGTTGTTTGTTCTTCCTGTTAACGGGGCTCAAGAGTTGTTTGTTCTTCCTGTTAACGGTGATCAAGAGTTCTGTTTGCTTTTCCTGTTAACGGTGTCCAAGTGTATGTTAGAGGCGAGCTTAGCTATGGTCATTAACTTTGTATAGGTAAGTGTGTGGGTGAGTGTGTGGGTGAGTGTGTGGGTGAGTGTGTGGGTGAGTGTGTGGGTGAGTATGTGGATGAGTATGGATGAAGTGTGTGTGTGAGAGAGCATAAATGTGTGAATATTTGAATGCAAGAGTGAGAGAGAGAGAGAGAGAGAGAGCAGGAATGTCCAGCACCAGCACCAGCACCGTGCCAAGAGCGTGACACAGTCGTAAAGAGACAGATCCAAGCATTCGCCAACACACACCAGAAAACCTGTAACATAAGTCTATATATACCTAGATGACGGGGCGGGGCACGGGGTGGGGTGGGGCGGGGGGGGTGGGGTGGGGCGGGGAATGGGGGCGTGGGGCGGGGAATGGGGGCGTGGGGTGGGGCGGGGAATGGGGGCGTGGGGTGGGGCGGGGAAGGGTGTGGTAGGGTGGGGTGAGGTAGGATGGGGCAGGGCGGGGCAAGGTGAAAGACGGGGCAAAGCGGGGCATCAGGGGGACAACCAGGAGATATAAACACCCACAACAGCAGAACCACAACCTGATAAACAAACTGCTTGCCAACAGCCCCCTCCCCCTCCCCATCTCCAGCAGGTAAAGCAGACGATCAAGAACCCTACCCCCTAGCCTTCCCTTACCCCTCCCCCCTCCCCATCTCCAGCAGGTAAAGCAGACGATCAAGAACCCTACCCCCTAGCCTTCCCTTACCCCTCCCCCCTCCCCATCTCCAGCAGGTAAAGCAGACGATCAAGAACCCTACCCCCTAGCCTTCCCTTACCCCTCCCCCCTCCCCATCTCCAACAGGTAAAGCAGACGATCAAGAACCCTACCCCCTAGCCTTCCCTTACCCTTCCCCCTTACCCCTCCCTGTCAAAGGTGTTAAAATGACGTATAATCTGCAGTAACTCGAATGTATTTTCTTATCAACCCACTTACGGACAGACGGACGGATTTAACTCATAAGACCTCTTGAGAGACGCTTGGATCCTCTTAATACGTTAAATAAACACGTAAGAGGAATCAGGGAGAGTTTAAGGGGGGGGGGGGGAATTAGATGTTTATATTTTTATGGTGGGGAAATATTTTGACTGGCTGGGGATTTTTTGAGGGTTTCTGAGGGAGTTGGGGGGATTTTTTTTTGGGGGGGGGGGTGTAATACTCTCTCTCTCTCTCTCTCTCTCTCTCTCTCTCTCTCTCTCTCTCTCTCTCTCTCTCTGGGGGCATATTCTCAGCATATTTCTGGGGACACTTCTTCCATGACGTTCCACTTCTCGAACAAAAAAAAAATGTAAATAAAAAAATAATAACAATAACAACATCGACAATAACAGAAACAATAACAACAATAATAAAAATACTACAACTACTACAAATAATAACAAAAACAACAACAATAACAACAATAATAACATCAACAACAAACTAACCAATGCACCTGTAAGCTCCACCCTCCAGCCAGCCACAGGACACCCCCGTCAGTACAAATCACACACAGAGCTTCAGGGGGGACCTCATTATCGGTGGTAAGCTCTCTCTGAGGGGGGTCACATCTCCATTTCTCTAAGGGGTGTAATTCTCAACCCCCCCCCCCTTATATCTTGAAACTGTCACCTGGTATAAGGACACACCCCTGATATTATTAACTACATTACGTAACGAAGATGACCTTGTTACAACCCCCTGAAACTCCTCTGTGGGGCTGGGCGAGGTGAGGTGAGGTTAGGTTAGGCTGTGAGGGATGCTAATCTTCAGGTGACCTCTCGTGTAGTTCACTTCATCACCTGAGACCGTAAATAAAAACAAAAAACAACAATAAAATCAAAACCTCTCCAAACCTTCACTTCAAACCAACACGGAAATCCAGAGGGAAACATATTATCTCCGGGTAGGGCTGAGGAGGGGTTCTGGGGGAGGGAGGGGGGGGGTGTCGGGGGAAGGGGACACATTTTTTTTAGAGGATATCGACCCCAGACATACCCCCCAGGGAGACATAAATCACCCTAGAGGGAGAGCTGACACCGGTGCTGATGCTGCTGACGGTGATATGAGCAAGCCTGTGAACATTAGACACGGGGGTTATATTTACAGACGGTGATTTGTGTTTGGTGAGGTGAGGGAAGGGTGAGGGAAGGAGTGAGGGAGGGAGTGAGGGAGAGAGGGAAGGAGATGGGATGTAGAGGGAGAGAGATGGGCGATGTCTTGATTAAACCACACACACACACACACACACACACACACACACACACACACTTGAGGGTGATGGATAGTGGAGACGGGCTGAATCTTAACACCTTTCTGACTGAGTGTTTACCCATTATCTCTCTCTCTCTCTCTCTCTCTCTCTCTCTCTCTCTATTTACTCAAACACCAACACCATCTAACAATAACCCACACACCCACACCCCCTACACACCTACCAACACCCACTACACCTACACACACACCCACACCCCCTACACACCTACCAACACCCACTACACACACACCCACACCCCCTACACACCTACCTACACCCACTAAACACACACACACACACACACACCGGCCAATCAAACCATCAATCCCAATTTGAGAACAAGAACAGAGAGAGAGAGAGAGAGAGAGAGAGAGAGAGAGAGAGAGAGAGAGAGAGAGAGAGAGAGAGAGAGAGAGAGAGAGAGAGAGAGAGAGAGAGAGAGAGATTGGCAGCAGTCATCAGAAGCCAAAGGGGTGGAAGGAAGGGGTGACACATTAAGCTGCACTCGAGGTAGGTGCCAACTCACGTCAGATTATAATATGACCTTAACCTTTGACCTTCTGAACCCTAAGAATATAACACCTCTACTGGTTATCATAGTAACTAATAATCTCTTACAGACTTACATACATAAATACATACATACATACCATTTTTTTTCCACTATTCTGTACAATATCATTTTCTATTGGCTAACCTAACCTAACCTAACCTAACCTAACCAACCAAACCTAAACCTAACCAAACCCGAATCCTCTTCCAGGGTGTTTAATCTTCAGGTGAAATAAACTATAGGGGGGTACTAATCTTCAGGTGATCCAAATATCTACCATGATATAGCCTAACAATACACTATCTCCCTCACACACCATACATGTTAACAGGATATAGTGTGTTAATATAGTGATGTACAGTGTGTGTGTGTGTGTGTGTGTGTGTGTGTGTGTGTATTGAGACTCACTCCTCCCTTGGCTGACTGGCTGGCACGACAAGAAGTTTAATAACAGAGAGTGTGTGTGTGTGTGTGTGTGTGTGTGTGTGTGTGTGTGTGTGTGTGTGTGTGTTATTCCAATTTTTAAGCCAATTTGCTTTTTATTTTTATTTAGAATTCGATGCATATTATTTCATTTAATTTATTTCGATAATTTCTTTGCGTTGTTTTCAGTTTTTCGATTTTTTTTCTAAAGGTTAGGTTAGGTTAGGTTAGGGTAATTTTGGTTGGATTAGGTTAGGTTAAGTCTAGATTAGGCTAGGTTAAGTTTAGACTAAGCTATGGTATGCATAAATAAACGAGCGACACTTGATCCTCCCAAACACCACAAATCAAGCACCACCACTCATCACACACACACACACACACATGAGAGGTTACGGACCCATCAACAACTGGGCCATACACCACCGAGGGTCGCCCAGCTCCCTCCACGCGCACCAGTTGTCAGCATAAACAAACCAAACAGA
>CAUDMG010000658.1:5627500-5637500 GCA_958450375.1 Homarus gammarus | reverse complement strand
CTCCGTCAGCCTCACCTGTACCTAATTAACTTGGTTCTCAGGTAAATCTTTAAGACAAACTCCGTAAAACAATAACACAAGGGCAGCAACAGATGATCTTCCTTTAAGCAGCTAAACTTTTGCCACTACAAGCAGTACCCTGGCGTGTGTTCGCCTGACGTGTGGGGTGAAGGGAAAGTGGGCGTACGTTCGTTTGATGTCGTTTCCATAAGTGTGTAATAGGGGGATGAAAGTGAACGCCAGACGCAAGTAATAGCTCTTGATGGCACTTAATAGGACGCCAAGCACTAGTGATCGCTCCTGCTGGCATTAGTAATCGCTCGTACTGGTGTTCCCTTATATTTCAAGTGTGGTTCGGGTGTAATGTTCAGGTTAAGACGAGAGAGAGAGAGAGAGAGAGAGAGAGAGAGAGAGAGAGAGAGAGAGAGAGAGAGAGAGAGAGAGAGAGAGAGAGAGATTGGTACTTTCACTGTCACCTACTCTACCTTACCTGTAATTATCATTCCTGTGTGATGGTGTATGTTATCACGTGAGTGGTGGAGGTGGTGGTGGTGGAGGTGGTGGTGGTGGTGATAGTAGTGATGGTGATAGTGATAGTGTTGGTGACCGGTCCTCCACCCAAGCCCCAACAGTGTGCCAAGGTTGACTCACCAACAGACACTCAACAGCGACAGATGGTACGGGACAGAGGGTGACTGTGAATGGGCCAAGGTGTGTACGTGTGTGTGTGTGCGTACTTTCATTCATTGGTACACACGCAGATAAATACCCCGTTCACACACACACACACACGCACACACACACACACACATGATATTAACTGTCGTGTAGGTGAAAGACGACATACACGGGGCATATATACTTTGTACAAGACCTCCAATTGCCTACAAACACCCTCCAAAAATGTCCCTCCCTCAGTGGTCGTGTTACTGTATACCTTCTCCCACACGACCACTCCTACAAAAGACCTTCAACACCTCCCCCCCCCTCAGTGGTCGTGTTGTTGTCGTACCTTCTCCCACACAACTACTCCTACAAACGACCTCCAACACCTCCACCCCCCTCAGTGGTCGTGTTGTTGTCGTACCTTCTCCCACACAACTACTCCTACAAACGACCTCCACCCTCCCTCAATGGTCGTGTTGCTGTTTACCTTCTCCCACACGACCACTCCTTCAAATGACCTCCAACACCTCCACCCTCCCTCAGTGGTCGTGTTGCTGTATACCTTCTCCCACACGACCATTCCTACAAACGACCTCCAACACCTCCACCCTCCCTCAGTGGTCGTGTTGCTGTCGTACCTTCTCCCACACGACCATTCCTACAAACGACCTCCAACACCTCCACCCTCCCTCAGTGGTCGTGTTGTTGTCGTACCTTCTCCCATACAACCATTCCTACAAACGACCTCCAACACCTCCACCCTCCCTCAGTAGTCGTGTTGCTGTCGTAACTTCTAACACACGACCATTCCTACAAACGACCTATAAACGACACCCACAAACCCATAATACATGTAGGGAGGGACAAAAGGCCTATACGTGGTGTGTGTGTGTGTGTGTGTGTGTGTGTGATAGATCGAGAGAGAGAGAGAGATGGATAGATCGAGAGATGAATAGATCGAGAGATGGATAGATCGAGAGATGGATAGATCGAGAGATGGATAGATAGATAGAGAGAACTTGTAGGTCTCTAATCAGTGTGTTATCAGAGGCTAACCACAAGCTACAGGTCACATATCAACAGGACTAGGTGGCGGAACTTGTCATGCCCCTGTGAGTAAGTGACGTTGTTAAGGTGCTTGTAGGAGGAGGAGGAGGAGGAGGCTGGGAGTGCAAGAGTCCTCTGAGTGTGTGGGGGTCGGGGGGGTCGGGGGGGGGGTCGGGGGGGTCGGGGGGGGGGGTTGGGGGGGTCAGGGGGGTTGGGGGGGGGGGTCGGGGGGGTTGGGGGGGTCGGGGTATCCGGGTGCCTGCGGCCTGGGTGGGTTTTTCCCCGACCGCTACTGGCTACAGAGAGAGAGAGAGAGAGAGAGAGAGAGAGAGAGAGAGAGAGAGAGAGAGAGAGAGAGTATTACCTACATTCTCTCAAGTGTCTATATATCTGGTTAGGTTAGGTTAGGTTAGGTTAGGTTAGATAAAGTTCACTTACTCCAAGACTACCACGACTTTCTGACATTGCTGACACTATCTTGGCGTCTACTAGTGTCAGCTTACCACGACCTGCTGACATTAAGGGTTGAAACGCCTATCTATGGTGGGGCGTCCAGTTTCCTGTCTTGCTTAATATAACGTCTTCACTCTCACTCTCTCTCCTATTCTCTGCATCTAAAACTCCCTCTCTCTTTCTCTCCATCTAAAGGTCTCTCTCTCCCTCTCTTTCACTCTCTCTCCATCTCTCTCTCACTTTATTTTTATCTCTCCCTCTCTTTCACTCATCTCTTTCTCTCCATCTTAGCTCTCTCTCTCTCTCTCTCTCTCTCCCTTCATTAGCCTTTAGATTACCTGAAGATTAGACACCCCAAATTATTTCACCTAAATACTAACCACCCTAACGTTAATCTAATGTAGTCTAAACTTAACCTAATGTGACCAGACCTACAAGAACCTAACCTAACCTAACCTAACCACCCTAACGTTAATCTAATGTAGTCTAAACTTAACCTAATGTGACCAGACCTACAAGAACCTAACCTAACCTAACTTAACTTACCCTAACCTAACTTAATCTAATCTACCCTAACCTAACCTAACTTCACCTAACCAGACCATTAGGGTGTGTAATCTTCAGGTAAATCCTTTAATTAAGTTTCCGTCCGGCATTCTTAAAAATATGTCCTTAATTAACCACAATAGTACCTTGGCATTATTAAAGTCATTATAAGTCTCTGTCATGGACCTGAAGATTAACCCCCCCCTCCAGCTTATTGCATATTAAGAATAACTACCCTAACACTATCCTAACATAACCTAACACTAATCTAACCAAATCTAACCTAACTTAAACAAACCAAATCTAAGCTAATCTAACCTAACCTCACTCAAAATAACATAACCTAACCTCACTCAAAATAACCTAACCTAACCTTACCCAACCAAACCTAACCAAAACCTAACCTAGCCTAACCTAACCCAACATAATTTCACCTAACGCTAACCTAACCCAACTTAAAAGCTAACCTCACCCAAAATAACATGACCTGACCTAACACAAAGTAATTCATCATCAGTTGAAATAAACTAAGGTGCCTAATCTTCACGTGATCCGTTTTCTGTTAAGTGACAAATAACAGAGAAAAACGGTAACGATAACAACAACATTTAACAGAAACACCAACATTAAGTATTGTAACGAATACTATAATTATCGTAGAGGGAGAGAGGGAGGGAGGGGAAGGAAGAAAGGAAGGGAGGGAGGAAGAGGAAAGGCAGGAAGGAAAGAAGAGAAAGTAGGGAGGAAGGAATGGAGGGAAGTAGGGGAAAGAAGGGAAGGAAGCGAAGAAGGAAGAGAATGGAGGGGGGAGTATAGTCGTACGCGGGTGAATGTTATCGAGCATCTGGCGGACACACCCAGATGTAAACAAGACCACGTGATCGGGCGTGACGACAAACCTAAATAAATACCTCGCTACCGATTCTCACAGCAGCCGTCCGTAATCCCCTACAGGCATATAACGAAGGATTTAACCAGCTTTAAGTCACGAAATACATGTTATACTTAAAGATGGTCGTAAGTTGAATATAATTGATTGACTCACTGAAGATACGACACTAAGATGGATTTTAATGAATGAATAAATAAATAAATAAATACATAAAAAATAAAAATAGTAAGATTATTTTTAAGAACGTAAGTAAAAAAAAATGCTAATAATAATTACGTCAAAATAGCACTTCTACTGCATCCTTAATTCTCTCTCTCTCTCTCTCTCTCTCTCTCTCTCTCTCTCTCTCTTTCTTCAGTATCAAAACGGGACTCTGTGAACCGGGTATAAAACTATAAGAGTTATGAGGTCGCTTACACTACCACATCACAACCCAGGTCTACATACATACATACATACATACATACATACACACACAAACCGACTACCTGAAGGTTATGTTAGATTACAGGTGATAAGAGAACCGAACACAGGTAAGCAAACACACAAGTAAACAAAGATTCCATAATGTGTTTACCTTTACGAGAGTTATGTCTTAAGAGTAAGTATTAAAGTGTTCATAAAGCCATAGTGATATAAGTGAGAAATATTATAGGGTAAATACTGAACAAATTTACCTGTACTGGATGTTATGTTGTTAATGAGATGAACTTACCTGTAAAAAAATAGAAAGGTTAATTAGTACGATTATTAAAGGTTAGGTTAGGTTACGGTGGGTGAGGTTAGATTACGGTAGGTTAGGTTAGGTTAGGTTACATTAGGTGAGGTCTATGTGGTTTTTTTTAATCAACAGGTGAAAATAACTCGGGGTGTCTTATCTTCAGGTGATCTGTAACATGAAATACAGAACTCTTTAATTATTGTTATGTATTACGACCTTATTCTCCAGGACCCCCAGATGAGGTGGTTCATTTTCCTTGTTACTTTACTGTAGCTGGTGTTAGTTTGCATACATAATGTTGGGCACACACACACACACACACACACACACACACACACACAAACGAGCAATAGTGGATCGTGGGAGTTTTCCGAGAAATTTCATCGCCATTCCAAGACACTCGCGGAAACACACCCCAAATGACTAGGCTAGACTGGGTTAGGTTAAGTGACTCGGTGAATGAACATACAAAATACCTTAACGTTAAAACTTAATTAATAATAAGACTAAAAAAACCGTATCTAGCTAACTGACTCACTTCACAGCACCAAAAGTTTCGCTCAAAAAATGGCGTCAAAATTACACGGAGACTCGACATTAATTTAATAGATTCCATTAAAACTGATTCAAAAGAGCCTACGACTATGTGGGATGTTGTTATGATTATAACCCTTAAAGCACTTAGGAGAGTCGGGGCAAGAAGATGCTACTAGATTTAGGTGATATGTGTTTGATGATGGTAAGGGGGGGGGGAGGGAAAAAGGGAAAGGGGTGGGGAGGTGAGGAAGGGGAGGTGAAAAGGTGGGGGAAGGGAGAGAGGAATAAGGAAAGGGGAACGGAGTTAAGGAAATGGGGGGAGGGAGAAGAGGAAGGGGACGGGGCAATGAAGAAGAGAAAGGGGGAGAAGAGGAAAGGGGGAAGAAAAGAAAGTGGAGGGGGAATAGAAGAATGAGGAGAGTGTAAGGGAAGAAAAGGAAGGGGACGATAAGGGGATTAAGCAAATGAACAAGGGGGAGGGAAGAATAACTTTCCAATTTTACGAGTTAAAAAAAATCCTGAAAACGTTAGAAATTGGCGGCCCTCCAAGACTGCAGAGAGGGGACGTACCACCACTACCACTACTACTGCCCCAACCACCCCCACTACTCCCCAACCCCCCTCACCCCCCCCGCCCACACTAACAACCATCGTCATAGTTAGCACACCCCCCCCCCCAGTATATGATGGGTAATAATGAGTGAGTGTTTGGGGAGGAAGTCAGCTGGAGAAATGTAAACACGAGCTGTCTGGCCCCTTACTGTTGTTTGTTGAGGGGGGGGGGGGGGGTGGTGGTGATGATGATGATGATGATGATGATGATGATGATAATAATACGATGAACAACAAAACTAAAAATAATAACCACAAAAACAACAACAATCTAACCTAACCACACACACACACACACACACACACACACACAAACACACACACACACGTAGCCTCAACAACACTTAAGGTTAAAAATAAACGTAAGACCTTTGAAGAATGTGAACCCAGAATAATCTAAACGGTTCCAGTGGTTAGTTTAACATTATCACGCCGCCAACCGACCGACACCCTCCCACGTGACTTGTATAAAACGGGTCAAGAATCTGTAGAAGAATTGTATGTTTGTTTATAATTTCGTCTCTTGTTCCTTTACGTCATTTGGTTATTGACTCACTGACTGACTTGTATACTGACGGAGTTTTTTTTTTCTATGTGGTAATGTTGAGGTGTAGTTTACTATTTATTCATTTGATATTTTTAGACCAAATGGCACAAAATAGTGGCACTACTACTACTACTACTACTACTACTACTAATAATAATAATAATAATAATAATAATAAACATAATAAAACATCATCCCTTTTGTGTCTGAGATGCTACCCAGACAGACAGACGTGAAAGTAAGAAAATAAACAGAGGAGCCACTAAGTACCCCCCCCCCCCCTTTAGCACGCCACCTGGGGAGGGAAGGAAGAAAGGAGGGAGGGAGGGAGGGAAGGGGATGGAATGTACAATAAATTCTACTAACTTCTATTGTGTTGTCAGCTCTATAAAAGACCTTGTACGATAGTTAGTGGGGAATGACACACACACACTTCACTCTATCTTCTAATACACTTACTACATTGAACTAAACTCACTTAACAATGAGTGTTGTTAAATGTGTCAGTCAGTAACTATATATATATATATATATATATATATATATATATATATATATATATATATATATATATATATATATATATATATACAGCGCAGCCAGTGGTCGTGGTGGTCTAGAAGCGGCGGGCGGGGAGGACGTGATGGGGTCGTATACACAATGATAGAGGTCGTTCAAGACGCTAAGTGGTCGTTGTACTATGTCGTGGGAGTGTAGGTAGTCTGCGGGTAGACAACTCGTGGAGGAAACCCTGTTGTTTACTTGTGTTTGTTTGTTGTTTATGTAGTAGTAGTAGTAGTAGTAGTAGTAGTAGTAGTAGTAGTAGTAGTAAGCAAGCTGGTGGTGCTGGTGGTAGTAGTCAGTAAGCCAGTAGTAGTAAGGACTCAGGTTCTTCCTTGGCTCAGAGATGTTAATATTGTTGTTATTATTTATTGTCCGTATTTTCCGGCTAAGTAAACTCTTTCAATATTATCACCATTATTATTATTATGTTATATTGTTAAAGTAATTATCTTGAGGAAAAAATATTCATTGTGGTGAAATTTTATATAAACTTTTACTATTTTTAATTTGTAACCCACGGAAGATAACACACACACACACACACACACACACACACCACACACACACACACACACACACACACACACACTTGCACTTACACAAATAAATTTATTCATGCACAAACACGCATAGAAATGTACACACACCTGTGATGGTGAACAGTGAGGGACGTGAACACTCACTCTTATGTAACCCGGAAATACGTTCACCATTATTCACCTAAACGGGGTCAGTACCAGAGTAGGGCGGGCAGTGCTGTCTGTATGTTTGTATAGAATATGTGGACAGGTATATATGTATGTATGTGTGTGTGTGTGTGTGTGTGTTTGAATGAGTGTAAGTGTATGAGTATGTTTGTAAGTGTATGTGTGCGTGTACGTGAATGCGTGTAAGTGTATCACAGTATGTATGTATGTATATGATATATGTGTAAGTATGTGTGTGTGTAAATACGTGTAAGTGTATGTGTGTGTGTAAGTGTATGTGTGTGTTTGCCTGCGTGTTTTAATCATCATTTTCCTGTAACTATCTACACTTACCTCTCTCTCTCTCTCTCTCTTTATCGTGGCTTATCCCCCTTCTCTCCTTCCTTATCCTACCACACACACAAAAACAGGTAAAAGCAGAAGAAAAATAAATAAATAATAATAATAATAAATTCCTTAGGAGCAAATTAAAAAAAAAAATATTCAAAAATTTCCGGAAAAAAAAAACAACGATGACAACTAAACAAACAAAAACAAACAAACAACAACAAACACACAAATACACAACTAAACAAAAACAAAATCTCTACAGCGGTGAATAGGTGAGAAGGTATTATTGGAACGACTTTCTTAAAAATACCAACACGACACAATGGGCTCTTAGACAGCCAGTTCATTTACATTGTTAGGGCAAGGCGTCGACCCTCCCTCTCTTGTGAGTAACATGAGTCGTCCCGTATGAGTAACCTGAGTGGTGAGTCGTCCCGTATGAGTAACCTGAGTGGTGAGTCGTCCCGTATGAGTAACCTGAGTGGTGAGTCGTCCCTTATGAGTAACCTGAGTGGTGAGTCGTCCCTTATGAGTAACCCGAGTGGTGAGTCGTCCCTTGTGAGTAATCTGAGTGGTGAGTCGTCCCTTATGAGTAACCTGAGTGGTGAGTCGTCCCTTATGAGTAACCTGAGTGGTGAGTAGCCTCTATGAGTCTCATGAGTAAAGTAGCCTCTTATGAGTAGCCCCTGCGAGTCTCAGGAGTAGTCTCTTATGAGCGGTTTCCATTTCATTGAGACTCTCGTTATGGCAAATTAATTGGGTTATTCCTTAATCCCAAAAGAAAATTGTATGAGAGAGAGAGAGAGAGAGAGAGAGAGAGAGAGAGAGAGAGAGAGAGAGAGAGAGAGAGAGAGAGAGAGAGAGAGAGAGTATCTAAAACCTACCATAAAAAAAATCATAATAAACATTAAGGAAAACAAATACAATTAAATTTCATAAAACAAACAAAAAATAAATAAAAAATGAACGAAACAAATAAATAAATGTCTTTGTATTTACGTTTAATTACCAAATATATTCATACATTTGCATCATCATACACCCCCCCCCCCCCATACAGGTGCCGCGCGAAGTGTGTACCTGATGGATACACGTTCCGAAAAGGGTTGGGGGGGGGGGGGGAGGGTTACACAGTGGTTTGTTTACTTGTTTGTTAGTTTGTTTGTTTACTTGTTTGTTTGTTTACTTGTTTGTCTAATACTGTTTGTTTACCTAAAGTATTAAGACTGGGAGGGGGGAGGCTGAGAGGAGGCGAGGCAGGGCGAGGCGGGGCGGGGCGAGGCGAAGCGGGGCGAGGCGAGGAGGTAGGGGGTGGGGGCGGAGGTGAGGCAGGACAAAGGGGAGGAAGGGGGGAGGGGGGAGGGGGCAGAGGTGAGGCGTGTGTTTGTACCTGATGCCCCCCCCCCCCCCCTTCCGTGGTCTGATACACCTCCCCGGTCTGCTGCACCTCCCCAATCTGCTGTGGTCTGCTGCACCTCCCCAATCTGCTGTGGTCTCCTGCCCCTTCCCTGGTCTGCTGTGGTCTCCTGCACCTTCCCGGTCTGCTGCAACTCCCTGGTCTGCTGTGGTCTCCTGCACCTCGCTGGTCTGCTGCACCTTCCCGGTCTGCTGTGGTCTGTTGCAACTCCCTGGTCTGCTGCACCTCCCCGGTCTACTGCACCTCCCTGGTCTGTTGTGGACTGCTACACCTCCCTGGTCTGCTGCACCTCCCCGGTCTGCTGTGGTCTGTTACACCTCCCTGGTCTGCTGCACCTCCCCGGTCTGTTGCACCTCCCAGGTCTGCTGTACCTCCCTGGTCTGCTGCACCTCCCAGGTCTGCTGTACCTCCCTGGTCTGCTGCACCTCCTCGGTCTGCTGTGGTCTGCTCTTGGCCTTGGGCTGCACCATTATTCCCGCTTGATGTGTAACTCTTCCTAAAAATAGTCAGACTGGTTCGTCAAGTTTTTGTCCCAGACGCTGTGGTGGTGGTGGTGGTGATGGTGGTAGTGATGATGGTGGTGATGATGGTGGTGGTAGTGGAGTGGTGGTGGTGGTAGTGGTGGTGGTGATGATGGTGGTGGTAGTGGTGGTAGTGGTGGTGGTGATGGTGGTAGTGATGATGGTGGTGATGATGGTGGTGGTAGTGGTGGTGGTGGTGGTAGTGGTGGTGATGGTGGTAGTGATGATGGTGGTGATGATGGTGGTGGTAGTGGTGGTGGTGATGTTGGTAGTGGTGATGGTAGTGGTGGTGGTGATGGTGGTAGTGATGATGGTGGTGGTAGTGGTGGTGGTAGTGGTGGTGGTGATGGTGGTAGTGATGATGGTGGTGATGATGGTGGTGGTAGTGGTGGTGGTAATGTTGGTAGTGGTGATGGTGGAGGTAGTGGTGGTGGTTATGG
>CAUDMG010000658.1:5612500-5622500 GCA_958450375.1 Homarus gammarus | reverse complement strand
TGTCATAGTAAAATTACCTAAAATAAACATCAATGGCGAGGTACGGTATTACTTATTTATTTATTTTAAGTTTTATTTCGTGGTCTATTTCACCGAGAGAGAGAGAGAGAGAGAGAGAGAGAGAGAGAGAGAGAGAGAGAGAGAGAGAGAGAGAGAGAGAGAGAGAGAGGCAATATTCCTCCCCCCATACCTTGTGAGCAGTACATTTAATCCCCTAAGTTTAGAAGACCAAAAACTGTTACCCTAATGTACACACACACACACACACACACACACACACACACAATAATCGCTTTAATCTATTTCCCAACTTTGAGACGGGAGAGAGGATAAAAATCATATATGGTTGAGAAAGTTTCGCGTGCGTGTGTGTGAGGGGTTAGAGCAAGTATGGCGTCAATATTACCCTGAGACTGTACTGTAGGTTGGGTTGTGGTGCATAGTGGAGTGTTATGTGTTACCTCTCCTGCCTCACCTCTCACCACTCCCTCCTCACGGTTCACTTCTCCCTCACACCTCACCTCTCCCTCACACCTCACTTCTCCTCCCTCACACCTCACACCTCACCTCTCCTCCCTCACACCTCACTTCTCCTCCCTAACACCTCACCTCTCCCTCACACCTCACTTCTCGTCCCTCACACCTCACCTCTCCCTCACACCTCACTTCTCCTCTCTCACACCTCACTTCTCCTCCCTCACACCTCACCTCTCCCTCACACCTCACTTCTCGTCCCTCACGCCTCACTTCTCCTCCCTCACACCTCACCTCTCCTCCCTCACACCTCACTTCTCCTCCCTCACACCTCACCTCTCCTCTCTCACACCTCACTTCTCCTCCCTCACACCTCACTTCTCCTCTCTCACACCTCACTTCTCCTCCCTCACACCTCACCTCTCCCTCACACCTCACTTCTCCTCCCTCACACCTCACCTCTCCTCTCTCACACCTCACTTCTCCTCCCTCACACCTCACCTCTCCTCCCTCACGCCTCACTTCTCGTCCCTCACGCCTCACTTCTCCTCCCTCACCTCTCCTCCCTCACACCTCACCTCTCGTCCCTCACGCCTCAACACCCTCTGGTACACACCGTCGAGCAGACAGCTTTAAGCCACGACTCTACAAGGTTATTATAGGGTAAACCCCCCCCCCCTCTGGCTGATGGTTGTGGAAACGCATCTTAATGACTCACTTGAGCTACTGGTACCACACACACACACCCGTACAGGTAAGCGCCGCGGACCAGGTGACCTTCCCATAATGCATCAGCCAATTAACTCTTCAACCTAACTCACCTTCAGGACGATAAATAAAAAAAATGTATATATCATGTTTAATAATAAACACTTGTACTATTAATAGATCTCGTGTGTGTGTGTGTGTGTGTGTGTGTGTGTGTGTGTGTGTGTGTGTGTGTGTGTGTGTGTTCGTGTGTGTGTGTGTGTGTGTGTGTGTGTGTGTGTGTGCGTGTGTGACTGAGTGAGTGTACGTATATCTATTTAATTAACCTATTTCAACCCTCATTTAATCCAAACACTTCAACAAATACTAACTTATTTCTTACCATAAGCTCAACACCATTTTACAACCTCATCAAACAAAAACAAATATATTGAAACTTAACAAAAACAAGAAAAACAAGGACATTATTAACAAATACACCTGTCTAAATATAATTTACCTCAACAACGAAAAAACAAGAACAGTTAAACAAAACAAAAAAAACAATAAACACTTTTCCGTCAGTGAACGAGTGAGTTGACAAGTACTAAAAATCACACATATAGAGCTGACAGGCGCACCTAAATCTAATTACCTTTTACCTTTAGTCGAAAAAAGCCCTTTGAGAGGCGGCGGGAGGGGGGGGGGGGAGGGGAGAGGGAAGGGGGTGGGGAGAAAAGGGATGGGGGTGGTTAAGAAGAGTGATGTCATTACCTGTAGATCAAACGAGTATCTTTATTGTTATGCCTATACGATGTTGGTGTTAGGTTATCAGGGTTAGGTTAAGTCAGCTTAGAATACAGTAGGTTAGGTCAGTTTAAGTCAGGTTAGAATACAGTAGGTTAGGTTAGGTGAGGTTAAATTATGTTTTGGTTAGGTTAAAGTAGGTTAGGTTAGGTCATGTCAAGTCAGGTCAGGTTAGGTTAGGTTATCTGGGCTAGGTTAAGTCAGCTTAGAATACAGTAGGTTAGGTCAGTTTAAGTCAGGTTAGAATACAGTAGGTTAGGCTAGGTGAGGTTAAATTATGTTTTGGTTAGGTTAAAGTAGGTTAGGTTAGGTCATGTCAAGTCAGGTCAGGTTAGGTTAGGTTATCTGGGCTAGGTTAAGTCAGCTTAGAATACAGTAGGTTAGGTCAGTTTAAGTCAGGTTAGAATACAGTAGGTTAGGTTAGGTGAGGTTAAATTATGTTTTGGTTAGGTTAAAGTAGGTTAGGTTAGGTCATGTCAAGTCAGGTCAGGTTAGGTTAGGTTATCTGGGCTAGGTTAAGTTACCTGGGGTTAGGTTATGTTAGAGGTGGTGTATTAAGCTAGGGGGCCTAATCTTCAGGTGGTCCAGGGGTAACATATATATCGTGGTTCTAATAATAATAATCTCCACCAGTTGACCTTCTCTTGTATCTATGGCTTAAAAACCTGGCTTAATCCTCTCTTATGATTGGTTTACTTAAAACTGTAGCGTAAAACCGGACATATCTCTCACACACGCACACAGAAACAAGCACACACACACACACAATTGTTTTGAACGTATATTATTATGTTTAAATGACATGTAAGTTTGTTTTTTTCAGCCACCGGCAGCAACTCTCTTAATAAACCGTTATTATTATTATTATTACACACACCCACATAAACAAGCACACACACACACACACACACACACATGCAGACACAAACACATTCACAGAAACAAGCACACACACACACACACACACACACACACACACACGCACACACGCACATGAAACAAACAAAAACAAACAAATGGACAGACGGACACACGCGTACAGACAAATTTTATCTGGGTCACAACACCATATATGCCCCATCAACCAATCACAGCCTTCCTTGGTATACTGACGTCACGACTACTGGTCCTGCCCACTACCAATGGCATCACTTCCGGGTAGGGTGGTTTTTTTTGTTAATGTATCTAAATAAACACATCGATAAGGGTGCAGCAACATAATCTTGTTAAACGCCCAACCACGGCCTTCTCTCGGTGGTGACGTCACTACTTCCGGGTGCCGTAGTTAACCATGGCTGGCCGCCTCTGCTGCTGTCAATACCGTCGTGGTTTATTTAGAACTTGTAGGTAAGCTGAATATTTGTTTATATAATTAATTATCTCTCTCCCTGTATCTGTGTATGTAATGATGATGATAATGATGACGATGGTGATGATGATGATGATGGTGTGTGTGTGTGTGTGTGTGTGTGTGTGTACATAAAACCGTCGTCACACCTGGATACACAGTCATCACAGGTGGGAATTCCCCTCTCAGGTATATTTTTTCCTTAAGTCATGTAATTAATATTAACATTTAAATCTGTAAGAGATAAAAATAAACACGAAAAATATACATCTTGATAATAAGAGTAAAATAATGTTCAGACAGATAATTATCAAACAAATAAATACAAACACACTGAACAAGTAAATTAAAACGACACAACTACAAACAATTCTTTTTTGTTTCGAAATACAGAAGGGAGTGTTATCGCCGCTGGCTTCAACTACAGTGTGGGCGTGAGTGTGGGCGTCAGTGCTGTCGTTTGCTGCCTTACCCGAACAACATTAGGGGAGGGGGTAATAAAAAAATCACATAACACAACAAATACAACTACATTTTAAAATCACCGACAAATTTATTCTCGCAAAAAAAATTAAATAAATAAAAATCACAACTACTTATAACCATCAAATCTACTACCGTATCCCCCAGCTTAATTAATCTGTTTAATTTGGTCATCACCTAAAACGGCCCCCAACAGGCAGGTAAGAGGTGTAATTAAATATATAAATATGGCTCAAGTTTCCTTAATTAATTCGTTAATTTTTTCCCCGTTGATGAGAGAAAATGGGGGGGGGGGGGTTAATTAAAATGGTTCCAATCTTAATAGCCTTTGAACCTAATCTCAACTAATCGTAAGAGTGTCCCAACTAATCTCAGCTAATCCATCCATCAGTCCTAAGATCCTAATCTTAAGAGAGTGCCAACCTAATCTCACCTACTCCCTAGATATTGGAGTCTAACCTAATCCCATCCAATCCACCAAGGCTCGGGCCCCACATCCTAACAGAACCTTAACCTAATCTCACCTAATCCATGGATATTGGCGTCTATTACACCCAATCCACTTAACTAGTAATAGGGGCCAATTTCCAAAACACACACACAGTATTATCCTCACAACACAGGAAAAATCTCCACACAAGCACACGGCGATAACCAACTGACAATTTCAAACAATAACACACTTATTCTCTGTTTGGGGATTTTGTTTCGTCATTACACCACTTTTCCTGTTATGGTTCAACAGCGGTCGGTCTGGGTGGTGGTGGTGTTCTTGTGGGTTCTTGAGGACTAATCAGCAGCTAGTGTATTCCTCTGCCACTTGGGAAAGATGCTAGTCTACCAAGAAACTGTTTGACTTGACTACTATGGAAAGTCAATCTGTGGGATTCTTTCAATTGGTAGATGGATGATTTAATGATAGACGAGTACTTCAATGGTAGACGAACACTTCAACGTCAGACGAACACCTCAACTCTACACGAAGACTCCAACTCTACACGAAGACTTCAACTATACACGAAGACTTCAACTCTACACGAAGACTTCAACTCTACACGAAGACTTCAACTCTACACGAAGACTTCAACTCTAGACGAACACTTCAACTCCACACGAACACTTCAACTCTAGACGAAGACTTCAACTCTACACGAACACTTCAACTCTACACGAACACTTCAACTCTAGACGAACACTTCAACTCTAGACGAACACTTCAACTCTACACGAACACTTCAACTCTACACGAACACTTCAACGCTCTAGCACCGCCATGACGCAATACGTATATACCAGTGTGGGAAATACCGGTTATGATACGGTTTAGCTACATCCTGCAGTGCCTTACAACGACAGGGCCTAGGGCTACACACAACGATGGTGAAATGGGATGAACGACACACCTGTGGATTAAGTAATTGTTCTTCTAATTAGTGGACAGGTAGAATCCCCTCTGCACCCCCCCCTCTCCAGTAATTATCGTCTCTGTCCTGGGTTTATAAACTACTATTCGTTTATTAACAAATTTATAAACGGAGATATAATAATTTGTTCCCGAAGTTATTTACAGTACGACTACTGCTGCTACTACTACTAACAACAAAAACAACAACAACAACAACAACAACAACAATAATAATAATAATAATAATAATAATAATAATAATAATAATGATGCGCATATATTAACTTTGTAAAATAAGTTAAACGTAGATATTAACCCATAAATTAAATTATAACCTTACAAACTTAACCCTAAAATTAGTCAAACTTGAAGAATAAATTCCTAAAATAAGATAAAACTAAATAAACACTCCCTAAAATTAATAAAACGCAAAGACTAAACCCACTAAAACACAAGAGGTCAAGAGCCTAAAATTACTTAAAAAAAAATTAAACAGAGAGTTACAACAGACAAGTGTAGACTGATGGCCACGGAGAGAGACGGGGATGGACACACAACGCCTCTTCCGTGTACACTAGATGGCGGGGCGTGAAGAGACGGCCGCCTAACCACCCGAGCTAAACCACTCCACCACCACCCAAATAAGCCCAATAACTCTGAGGAAAAATATGCCGTGGTTATGGTGCGGGTTCAGAGAGGTTTATAAAGGTGTGAGAATGAATCCGTATGTGGTTATGGTGCGGTTTGGGGTTCCGAGAGGTTCGTAAGATGTGAGAATGAATCCGAATCATGGTTATAGTCCGGAGTTGGGTTCAGAGAGGGTCATAAGATTTAAGAATAAACCCAATATACGTGTTTTATAGCCCAGAGTTTTGAACCCGGCCTCAGATTATAGATACCGGTAAGGTTCAGGTTCATTCTCATCTCTAACGAACCACTTGTGAACCCGGACCCAATAGGTACGGTTAGATTAAAGGCTAAAACCACCCATAACGACAAAGGGTATAAAGGTCATATTCTAGAAGGACACTTAATTACACACACACGCACTATAACTTGTTAACATGGCATCAACATTACGGCCTCTGTGTCCCCCCCTTCCCTTCCCCGCTGAACAGGAAATTGCCTTCAGTGAGTTCATACCTTAAGAACACCTGAAGATTAAGCACCCTGTGGCTAATTTCTCTTTATCATTAAACATTCTAACGCTAACTTAATGTAACACAACCCTAACCTAACCTAACGCTATTTTAACCTTTAACCTAACATTATTTTAATCTAAACTAATGCTAGCCTAGTCCTAACACTATAACGTTAATTTAACGCTAACCTAACCAAACCTAACACTGAACTAACCTTACCCCGGACTAATTTAACGGTAACTTAACCTAATCTTCATGTGATCAATTTCTACTAATAATTTGATACACTTTACTTACCTAGGCCTAACTATAATAACTCTAGGCCTAACTATAATAACCCGATATTTACTGTAGATACCTCAATAATATTACGAGTATGGAATTATATCCCTTTAGCACCGAAGACACAGGCAGGCGAAGACACAAGTAAGACTAAAACAACTAAATTAAACCTAAACAATAAAACAAAACACCAATAAAACATAAAATAAACAAGCAGCTAAAACTAAACTAAACTGCTGGTATACCGTAAAATTATACCACACCCAAGACAGTTTATTTACGGCGTGACAATGGCGGCGATCGAACCGTCACTCGGGAAAAACAAATTAAATAGATCTTTTCTCTTGATTAATTATGAAGGGTTGAAATTAATTATATCTCAGTTAAATATAGAGCAATTATATATTATACTGATTATGTGATTATTTACTGAGGGAATGTATATAATTAATTTTAGCCCTACAAAATATATATTAGCTAATCATTAATAGCAAAGATGATTAATTATACGGTAATGCAATACCATCAAATTATATATTGTTGAATTCTTTTGACTCTCTACACATTATATATTCTTTTGCTTATTTAATACGAGGGTGAAATTAATTAATCCTGTATCAAAATAACAAGAAATTATATATTATATATATATATATATATATATATATATATATATATATATATATATATATATATATATATATATATATATATTATATTTTCTACCTTAAACATGAAATTGTTTTTATTTAATTTTGAAGATGATGTAAATTAAGCATATATAAAACAATCAAGGCGTTACAATACTTACAATCAGATATGGAAATAAAATCCCAATATTTGCAACAAAAATAATATTACTATACTCCATAAGCAAATAAATAAATAAATAAATGGTATATTCTATTGTCATTTACACCAAATAAAAGTTGCCATTAAACTACGAACTGTATTTTTCGTTACAATAATTAAACACACAAAAATACATACACACACAGTTTACACTCTACAGTCACTTCTTCAAATGCCAACTATGAACGCCTTTACATGACCTCCTTTAAGTGACTCAGGGAGTTACGTGTGTTCTTTGTGTTTGTCTCCAGTTATCCTCTAATATATATACCCGAAACTGTCCTAAATATCACACCAAACTTCCTTAATAGGCAAGTTAACGGAATATCTCCATGTTAGGTATCCGGTAATACTATAGTTTCCGCTAATATTAAAAATTAAATCATAGTTTGTTGTAATTAAAAAAAAATATCCGGTAAAAATTATTTTTATTATAGTTTCATTACCGCTACACAGGAGTTAAAAGACATTATATATATATATATATATATATATATATATATATATATATATATATATATATATATATATATATATATATATCGTTTTTCCGTATATGTATATTTTCGTATACAATATAATCATGAGGAAAGTGAAATGACTATTAAATGTTGTTTATTTTAAATTCAAGTGCCTTAATACCAGGATTACACAGCAATGAACACAAGTCTTGGGATCTCACAACATGCAACACTCCTGAAATATTAAAAGTTCCGTCTAGCATAAATTAGTGTTATCGTTTCAATATACTGTATTGTATACTGTATATACAGGGGTCTGGGTCTTGAAGCAAACTTATACTTGGTTTTCTACACAGGAGAATTTTGTCTTATTTCTGGACCTTATTATTATGTATTATTTCTGTATTTCAACAATTATCACTCACAAATACTGTACCAAATTCACACTACTGGACAAACATTTCTCAAAGCCTAATCTCTAAATCACGTTTAATGTACCAATTTTCCTGTATTCAACGTATTTATATAAACTAACGAGCAACCAGAGACCACTTCCTGAGCTGGTCACAAAACTTAACATCATTTTATTCTCTAAAATTAATTAAATGACTCAAATAAAACACATCACGATTCCAGGAAAGAATACAATTACAACACCGCGTTTCTGGGGAATCCGGATTGACCGATGACAAACGTGACCAACGACCCCACATATAAGCAAAAAATAACACCAGATAAATACGTAAATAAATAAATAATGGACTTGTATTCTGTGTACTATAAGTTAATATTTTTAAAGGTAAATGGTGAATTAATAAAAAAAAAGCTACTCTAAAATTATTTCTATATACACAGTACAATTAAATATCCTTAAGTACACATTGTTATTATTGCACAGACAGTATTTAATGCTTTATGTTGTTGTACAGTAAATGAATGGAGAGTGAAGGTGAGGGTTAGTGTGAGGGTGAAGGTAAGGGCGAGGGTCTACATGTGAATCACAGCAACAAGACTAACTACAAGCTTTTCTTTTTATTTATTTTTTATGCCTTTTGCCGAGTTTACAGAAATTTACAGCGTGTTAAATTTATTGTTTATATTGTATGTATGTATGTATGTATGTATGTGGAGAAATAATTATCCTAGCCATATTTAACCCACATAAATCTATCCTAACTGTATCAACCCACACTAAACCATATCAACCCACACTAAACCATATCAACCCACACTAAACCATATCTACCCACACTACCCTATCCAATCTACCCACACTAACCTAGTTTTAACTCCAAACTACCAATACACACTTACAATAGTCTCCCCTCAGTTATAGGCTAGGGTACACAGCCTCGCGTCGCAACATAAACACATGAACCAATTTGTACACAACACCCTTACGTTGTCATACTCAACGCGTCATACTTATTCTAGACATACTTTTAGCGTTGTAGTATATCCACCAAACTACTACTTTTCATACTTTCTGTTTACTTATACATACTTTAACGTTCTATTTATCATCATACTTATTATTTTTTTACTTTTTACACATTAATACACATTTGAACATCATCGTGTGTGACTCTATTACGTAATTGTCGTACTTAAATCCCCATTTCCTACGTCTTTCTGCGTCGTAATGTAATACTAATTGTACTACATAACATACTATGCCTATTTTGTATACCTATTTCTACCCATACTCTTTTCGCGTCATATTGTATAGTAATTAATGTACTTGTCCTTTTCAACCCAATTTTATTCATATCTCTACCAATTTTTTGCGTAGTACTGTAAAGAAAAATATTCATCGAGTTTAGTAAATTTTTTAGTCACGTCACATTAAGGATAAGATTGAAGCACGTACACCAATTATGATGCAGGTACACCAAATATGACGCATGTACACCAATTATGACGCAGATACACTATATGACGCAGATACATTAATTATAACGCAGGTACATTATAACGCAGGTATACACTATATGACGTAGATTACACCATATTACGCAGATACACTAATTACGACGCAGGTACATTATATGACGCAGGT